>PVKA01011811.1:0-59717 GCA_004027165.1 Ctenomys sociabilis | reverse complement strand
GGGCACACCCAGCAGCTCTCCTTGAAAGAAGAGCAACTGTCTCCATTTTGACTGAGCCTGATCCTATTTCCTTGTATTGTTATGTAGAGAGCTGGCTAGGACTTCTGTTTATCCTTCAATTGGCCTTAAGCAATGTGTATTGGTCTAGCTGAGGTGCTGGTGATAGTCTTTGAAGGTGGCATGTGTGTTTCCCTGGTAAACCTGCTGCTCCTTAACGTGAGCCGGGTGGAGACAGGATGGTAGAGCTAATGCTCCGTGCTGCCAGCTGGGATCGAGCCTCGAGATAGAAACTATGACTTCCTGGGGCTTGAAAGCTGAAGCCCTAGACTTCCCAAAACATTAAATACTATATAATGCAGATTACTCTCTCTGCATATCCTCTCTGCATATGGCAGAGGTAAATGTAGGCCACCCACCTAGCTCAGCTCACAGTAGTCACCTACTTCCCACAATTCTCAGTCCTCAAGCCACTCCCTCACTGAATAAAAACCGGGTGAGGCCCTGGGTCACTCTCTTGGTTCCCGGAAGCCATCTTCATAGCTGGGTCTAGAGCCTCTCGACTCCCCGATGATTAAAAATATAATTTAGTGTCCTCATTTTCGCCGTGGGCTGCATGGAAAGTGGTAGATTGGAATCAACTTGATGGGATTCCAATAACGTAACTTTGGGATTACAAATATTGGTTTCTTGGACTGAGACGAGGACCAGGAAGTGTCTCCAACAACTTACAAGGCCCAATTTCATCAGTCCTAAAGGCAACGATCAGCTCTCCCATAAAGGAGAGCTAGTAACGCTAATAACGCCACTTTTGCATTTCAGAAGCAAATTGCACTTGGTGTCTTTTTTGGTTCTGTTTTATTTTTGTGTTTTGAGACAGGGTGTCCTTGAACTTATGGCAATCCTCCTGCCTCAGCCTCCTGAGTGCTGGGATTACATGTGTGCACCACCACACCTAGCTCATGTATTTTTTTTTTAATCTTAAAGAGAAGAAAGAATAAAAAATTTTTAAACATTCAAAATGATACCTAATCTCCAAACAAGATGGTAGGAAATTAACAATGGTTGTTGAATTGCATATTGTTATCCTCAAAGTAGTTGTTCAGATTACCAGAAATAGGCATGCAAAATTGATCCAAAAATTCAGCATCTACTGTTCTTTTCAATAAGCCAAAGGAAATTAGTAGTACAATTATCTTTGCTGTCTCATATATGTGTACGGCCGAGCCCACAGAATATAATCTAATTTCACATATGAAAGCAGATGCAAGTTCTCCAACAAAACACAGTGCCAGCAAATTGAATCCAGACATGCAACACAGAAATGCACTAGCTGGAATCTCCACACTGATTTCCACAGTAGTTGTACCAGTCTACACTCGAGGCTCTTCTCCTTTCTTTTCTGCTTTCTCTCATCCCAGGTTTTCTTTTCTTTTGAGCAGTTTCTTTCCTTTTCACAATATTTATTGTCCCTCTCAGATTTTATTTACTCTCCCAATTTCTTAAACTAGACAGACAATACGATGTTTGCACATGTGATTCCGATTTATTTCACTTATGAATAGGGTCTCTGGTTGCATCCATTTACCTATAAAAGCCCGGATTCAATTTGCTGGCACTGTGTTTTGTTGGAGAACTTGCATCTGCTTTCACATGTGAAATTAGATTATACTCTGCGGGCTTACCGCTTCATCAGGTTTTGATAACAATTAAGTAAACTGCACTGACTTTCATTTCTTCTGTGTTCTGGAACAATTTATGTAACTAGGTTACAATTTATGAAAACTAGGTTCCTTGGCTCCCCGGAGTTCACAGGTGAACAGGCTGGTGGAGGTGCCCTCTGGTGGGAGCTAGGGTGAGAATTCTTGTTTTTCTTTTTGTGCTCCTAGATCTAGTGAGAACCCTTCCTCCTGAAGTCAGCTAGGCCAGACCAGGGCTCTCACCAGACAAATGACCACTCTAAGCTTTTGGGGCCAGCATGAAGTCATTATTGAGGAGAAAAGATGCAGTCTCAGTGAGTTCAGAGGACTATAACCAATGTTTGATTCTTTGTATGGTTTCGTTGTGTTTAATTTTCTGCACTTCTACCAGGTTACCATCTTTTTCTGCCTAAATACCACAGTAGTCCCTTAACTGGTCTCCTTAACATCATCTCCATAGTTATCTAATTAAGACTGAAATTTCCTCTAAATACAAGTTTGGCACTATCTATCTGTCTGTCTGTCTGCCTACCTGCCTGCCTATCTACCTACTTACCTAGCTATCTATTTGCTGCCAAGGATCAAACTCAGGAAGGCAAGTTTCTCTATGGCTGGACTGGGTGGAACACACCTGTAATGCCAGCATTTGGGAAGCTGAGATAGGAAGATCACCATGAGTTCAAGGCCAGCCTGTACTATGACTCTGTCTCAAAAAACAAACAAGAACTGTTCTGCTATGAACTATACCCTCAGCCTTCTAAAAATCTTGTGTTGTACTCATTGTACTGGTTTATAAATAGTTCATAATTAGAACTCTTCTAAACTAAGTCATTTATTTAGTCATTTTTTACATTGTTAGTTCCTTCATTTGAAGTATGCTCCAAGAATATATTCTTATAAATGTGGGTATTCATGAAAAAGTTTAAATGTTGTTTTTATTGTACTAAGTCTATCAAAAAGTAAAAATAAAAAAATGTAAATCATATTTGAGGGTCACCTAAATGACTTCTTTATAACAAAATCTGGTATTCAAAGTATTCATTTGCACTTATTGTCAAGTAGTGTTACTTTAATCTTGAGATGAGGCAAAGAAATAAAGTAAGTTTTACAAGTAAGGAGCCAGTTTGTGGGTGGCCCACTATGTGAAGAAATGTTTCCATTTGTTCAAACAGGATGGGGGGGGCAGCTCATCGCATAGCTTAAGAAAGGCCAAACCCCAGAGCTACAATGGAGAGTGAATGCCATGCCCATGGTGCAAGTGGCTTAGTTTTAACAAATCAGTATCTTCTTTTATATGATTCATGCTATGAACTCAAAACTGGGTTTTATTCCTGTTTGAATTTGTAAAAGATTCCAGCATTTACATAAGAAATAGATGCCTACAGAATTTATAATTGCACATGCTGATCAACATCATTTAACGATTTAAAGGCAACACTGAAGATCCACAGAATTTTTTTCCTTTAAAAGCAGACAATAAGCCGAGCATGGTGGCACATGTCTGTAATCCCAGCACTCGGGAGGCTGAGGCAGGAGGATTGTTGTGAGTTCGAGACCAGCCTGAGCTACAAAGTGAGCTTAAGGCCAGCCTGAACTGCATAGTGAGACCCTGTCTCAAAAAGACAAAAAAAAAAAAAAAAAAAAAAAAAAAGCAGACAATAGTCACCTCTTGGAGTTTACAAAATCCACCCCTGTCCCTCTACTTCCAGGATCTCTCAGAGAAGTACACATGCTAAAGGCAATGTGTCTCTAGGTAGAAAGGCTTCCATGTTGCTGGTTTTTCTTTCCCAGTTAACTCCTTTCTTTCCTAGGTCATGCCTAGAGCCCTAAAAGTTCCCTCAAGGAGTTCTATGTTGTCAGTGTCCCTGCCAGGGGCATCATTTTTGTATGTATGCAGTGTGTATCTCATGTGCTGGGGTTCTGTTGACTTCTTTCTAGTTGGATCCAGGAGCCCCTTTTATCATCCTGGGCCCTAAAGCCACTTTCCTGATGTCTCAAGCCACTCTAATCTGGATGCAGCCCCTTTCTAGGGATTCTCCTCTCATCCTTCCTCTTATAAGGCATTCTCAGCACTATCCCTGCCTTCATCCTTGTACCCAAATGCATCCTAACACTGAGCCATTTCCCTAGCTTCCCTGGAGGTAATATACTGAGCTGAGAAAACACCGCCTCATTCCCCAACACCCTCCCTACCCACACAGCTTCAACTCGAATATTTAATTGTCCAAGTGCATCCTTAATTTCTTATGCTAAAACAATCCTCTTCATTGAAAATATATGAAGTGTCCAAGACAGTTTACCTCTATTGGAACAGAGGAAGAAACTAAGAAAAAGAAAACTATGGAATCCAGGAAGCAAAAGATTCAATACAGGGTTAGGGTTTTATGTTTTAAGATAAGGTCTCTAAGTTGCTAAGGTGCACAGGCTGGGCTGCAATTTATGGTCTTCCTGCATCAGCTTCCCAGAGCGGGAGGATTACAGGATTCCAGGTATGAGCCTCCTTGCCTTCTCTTTCCACAAGTTACTATGAAGCTTCAAGTAAGAAAGGAGAGGAGTGTGCCAGGTACCGTCCATTGGATAATCATTCATTAAGTCATGTCCAATAATAAGGAGTTATTGGTTCAGTCAGTCAACAAGTATTAGGCGGAAGGCTGTTGTGCACCAGGCAAGTGTGCCCTTGCTCAAAGCTGTTAACAGCAAGGAGAACAAGAAGCATCTAGGGCTCTTTCTGCCACTTTACACACTTCCTGCCCAACCTCTGGAGAGAGCCTTCCCAGACTCCCTGTACCTTTCTTTTTTTCTGAGCTGCTTGCTCTCCACACTCCCATCTCATCGCTCCACAGCTACCATGCCTATAACTAGGAGAGGTGCGTCTGGCACAAACAAACAGAAAACATTCATCCTGCCTTCTGCATGTGCTGATTCCCTTCCCTGCCCTTCCTGACCCTGATTTCAGACTCAACTGGGCCCGGAGCCTGCAGGCAGGAAGCTTGGAAAAGCCTAATGCTTAGTGTTTGGGCAGCCCCATAGAGCAAGCCAGGGTCACAGGCCAATTCCTCCCTTGACCCTTCAACCCAGCCCTCTGTTCAGTGCTGTCCGCTCTTTGGTGCTGTGGACAATCAGGAATCAGCTCTGGGCAATGCTGCCCCATTGCACAACCCAGCAGGGGAGGTACAACAGAGGCATAACTGATGGACACGCAGTCCAGCTCTAAGCCTGGAGTGGGAGGTGTGGAGGCGTGGTCTGCAGCTTGGTCACAATCCTCATAAGCAGGAGCTTTGCTCCTTCAGAATGAGCCCACGACCCAGACTCAGCATTGTGTGCAGGCCAATTACCTGGGAATTTTGTTAAATTGCACAATCTATTGGGCCTGAGGTGGAGCCCAAAGTCCTGTATTTCTAACAAGTTTCCAACTGACTTAGTCATGTGGCCCGTGCTTTCTTTCTTTCTTTTTCTTTCTTTCTCTTTCTGAGATAGAAGTCTCATTGTGAAGTGCATGTTGGCCTCGAACTCACACATTGATCCTCCTGCCTCAGCCTCCTAAGAGCTGGGATTACTAGACCTGCGTGGAGGTTCAACACCAGGTGGCATCCCATGATACAAATTCACCAGCTGTCCTCCCCAGCCACTCCCCAATTCACCACCAGCACACCAATCCCTGTTTAATTAAATCAACTTTAATTAAAAAATAATAATACCTTGGTGAGTCCTATGTTTTCCAAAAGACAAGGCAGACATAGGGATCCAGTGACAACCCCTGCCTCCCTTCAGTCAGGAACTCCTGGTGTGCTGGTCTCTGAACTCTAAAACTGTTCTGAGGCCCTGGCGAACAGCAGCCAATGCGGCTATGCGGAAGGGGAGAGCGCCCTCCCAGTAGGAAGCCGAGAACACACAGGTAAGTGGGGTGAGGTGAGGGTGGGAAGAACAGTGGGGTGAGGTGAGGGTGGGAAGATGAAGGAAGCCGGCGAGGTCCCCGAGTCCGTGAGAGGGGCTGCCCAAGCAGTCAAAAAGTACTTAGGCAGCTTGGGCCCGGAGGGACGCTTCCGAGGAGCCCTCAGGGCACCTGGGGTTGAGGGGCTCTGCTGGTGGTGGCGTGGGGACCCACCGACAGGGCGCTCACGGGTAGAGGAAGAAGACCCTAAGGGCTCGCGAGCTGGAAGGGGCGCTTCATTCCGAGGCGGAGTAGGGGGCACTGAGGGCCGGGGCGGGCGCGCAGCTCTGAGGCGCGGCTGCGCCCTCAGGTGCGCGGAGCGCCAGCGAGGCTGCCCTCTTCCGTCCGGGAGTCGGGCGCCCCGGGCTCCAGCGCGCGGGGTTCTCACAGGTAGCGCTCCAGTCCCGGCGCGAAGCCCGGCTGCCTCAGGTAGGGCTCCCCGGGGCCGAGCGGCCCGAGCGCGCCGGGCCCCGCCAGGGCCAGCAGAGGGTCTGCAGACAGCGGGCCGGGGCCAGGGCCGGGGCCGGGGCCCGGGCGCGCGGCGGGCAGCCCCAGGCGGTCGGGGGGCGGCGCGTAGAGCGGCGGGGAGGTGGCGGCCGCGCAGGGCGGGAAGACGTCGGGCGCGGCGCAGCAGGGCGGCTCAGGCGCGCCGAGCGCCGCCAGCTCGGGCTGCAGGCTCAGCAAGCTGTCGACGCGGAAGAGGCGCGGGGTTGGCGCGGGGCCGGGCGCCGGGGGCACGTAGGGGAAGGGCGGCGGCGCGGGCGCGGGCGGCTCGGCGCGCTTGAAGCGCTTGCGGCGCCGCAGGAAGCTGCCGTGGTCGAACATGTCCGCGGCCGCGGGGTCGAGCGTCCAGTAGTTGCCCTTGCCCGGGTTGCCCGGCTCGCGAGGCACCTTGACGAAGCAGTCGTTGAGAGTGAGGTTGTGGCGGATGCTATTCTGCCACTTGCGCGGGCTGTCGCGGTAGAAAGCAAAGCGCTCGGTGATGAAGCGGTAGATGGCGGCCAGCGTGAGGCGGCGGCCCGGGGCGTGCGCCAGCGCCATGGCGATGAGCGCGATGTACGAGTAGGGCGGCTTTCCGCGTTGCAGGGGCCGCCGCCGCCGCCGCCCCGGGCCCGGTGCGGGGCTGGGCTCCGCGTCCCCGCCGCCCGCCGCCGTCTGCTCGGGCCCCCGGCCCGACTCGGCCTCGGCCAGTGGCGACGGCGGCGGCCCCGACGGCGCGACCGAGGGCAGAGCGGGGAAGCCCGAGAAAGTGGCGGGTGGATCCATGTCGCTGCGCCGGCCCTGGGATGTGGCAGCCCCTGCCCGCGGCTGGGGAGGACAGGGCCCTTGGAGTCGCCTTTTATGGACGGCCCCCGCCACCCCCAGGCGAGGGCTAGGACCTTCCCTGCTGGTCAGCGCCTCCAGCTTGCGCCCCTGCCCCCTTCCCGCACTCACTCCTCACAGCCCCCTCTACGTTGCCCCTCCCTCCTTCCCTGGGCCTCTCACCCCTTTGGGTCCATTTCTCTTAGACCCTGCCTCACCGCTTCCCTATCTACGTTGGGCCAGTCCTGTCCCACAGTCTGTCTCCTTCTGCCCGCTCCCTCGCTTCTTTGGGTCAATCCCAACCACAAATCTATCCATTCAGGGCACTTTGCTGGACCTCACCTCAGTTTGCCCCTCCCAGCAGACGGGTCCCCTCCATTCTCTTGCCATCCTTTTATCCCCAGCTGGAACAGTGATGAAAGAAGTCTTGCCAGCCCTCTGTGCTCTTTGTGGCTGGTCAGAAACATGTCAGGCTCAACATTAGGAAACTGGGGCTAAAGTCACAGAGAAGGGCAAATGTTGGTTTCATATAGACCCCAGGTCAGAGTCACTGTCTGTTCTTGTGCTTTCTCTCCCACATTCCAGTCACCATGTTACATGGGGCCTCATGAGAAATCAACTTGGTGAAATCAAAATTATAAAAAGTGGCCCAGGGCCAGGGAGGTGGCTCCATGGAATAAGTGCTTCCCTGGCAAGGGCAAGGGCCTGAGTTCAATCCCCGATTCCACCATAAAAAAATAAAATAAAATAAAAAATAAATAAATAAATAAATATAAAATAAAAGTGGCCCAGTTGCTTTAAATCAAGAATCTCCCCAAATCCAAAATTTGAAGTTGTTCAGCACACAGCCCTCTGAGTTCTGAGGAGGATTAAGAAGTGTGAGAGAGGCGGAAGGCATTCTGAGGCAGGGACTACTCATTGATTTAGGGGGTCATGGCAGTTTTTGTTAAATATCACCCACCACCATAATCCAGAGGGAACTGAGAGGCAAAGGAAGTATAATCTTAAAGCCTTTCCAGTTCTTGTGGTCAGACAACATCAACGGACCTCCCCAAGAAGCAGGGTTGGAAGCACAGTAAGGCAGGTGAGAGGCCCACCATGCTAAGTTTATGGGACTCGGGACTCCTGAGTATAAGGTCAGCCCATGAGAATAAGGGCCTACTGAAATTTGGGGTCATGACTCCCACATCCTAGTCCAACCCTGATGAAGAATGCCTTATGGCCCTACAGGTGACCAAAGTGAACTTCAACTGTCCTGTGGCTTAGGATGTCAAGATCCCAACTCAAATCTGGAGCCCAAGGGCCTTCTTGCAACTTCAGTTGCAACTGGTACTGTCATAGCCACTATTACTAAGCACTTTGTATTTGGTAAACATGTTTTTTAAGTTTTAACTTTTATTTAAGTTTCAGCATTTCTGTGAGGTGCTTTTTTTTTCCTTATCCCAATCTTTGTGAATAAGGAAACTAAGGCTAATAGCAGCAGAGCTAAATGAAACTTGAGGTCAGAGCACAGCTCTACCATACTTCCAGTACCATCCTTTAAAGTGGAGGCTGTAGAATCTAATACGTTACATTAGAGTTTCTGTAGCTCCCCATACTTCAGCTGCCAAAAGGGACTCCTGGTCTCTCTCTTGACCTGGTCAGTATGTCCAGGTTCCCATTGAACACTGCTATATGAATGGTCAATGAAAATAAATGTTTCTCTTTCTTAACCCAATGGGCTCTCCAACTGCATCCTAGTCTCCTCCTAGCATTACACATCTCCTCCTGCCTCAGCTTACATCCAGGCCTTTACCAGTTCCTATCAATACCACACTACCTCAAATCCATCTTTTCTTCAGTTCTTCTGGCCCCAGTTCTTCTGGCATCATTCCCCCAAGTACATGGGGCCAGGCCCTTTGTGAATGTCAAAGCAAGATAGAGATGATGAAAATTACAACCCAGTAGAGAGATAGACAATGACAAGCTGTGAAAGAGTTGGTCAGGGGGCTGTGGTAGTGCAGGATGAAGATTTAGAGACTGTCCTACCCACAGCAACAAAACATCAGCCAGGTTTATGCTAAAATGGAATAGAAACACAGTATTCTGCTGCCACAGCTCAGTTTGTAAAGAACACAGTGCAGTCACTGCAGACAGCTCACTGAGAGGAGGGCAAGGTAAGCAACCATAGCAGTATAGAGTCCAGTTCTAAGAGCAGAGCAGCTTCCCTTCTCCACCTACTTCCTTACCTGCCAAATGGAAGCAATACCATATTTTCTCAGCATTGTTATGAATCTTGTCCCATAGTGCACGGCCTGCATTAGCACTTCATAAGAGAGTCATTTTCTCTGACTATAAAACAATCTGGGAGGACAGGGAGAAACCAGGGTATTGTTTCATTCAATTGCAGCATAATCCTGCATCAGAATCAGGTAGAGACAGTGCTGATGGCACCTCAGCCAGTCCCTTGGCCCAATTCCCTTCAGGGATACAGCCCCTCCAAAGAAGCGCTGCACTACAACCTCTGCCATATGCCTCTGGAGAGTGAAGAGGTCACTGGCTTATATTACCTCCTATAGCCAACTGCAGTTTTCTTGTGCTTTCAATTTTCTAGCCCATATATGCAACCTGGGGCATGTCCAATAAGTGATACTGAGTGCTCTGTTAGTTACACTAGTCCTAAGGAGAGTGGGTGGGCAGCTGGGCCAAAAGGGTGAGAACCCAGACTTTTTCTAGTTCTTTGTGCCTTGCTGGCTCCTTGCATTGGGCCTGCTTCCCAGAGCAGAGTAGGCCAGTGTCAAGGGGTGGCCCAAGGGCTAATCCGTGTTTTCAGCGTGGCTGGGCCCTCTTTTCACAGGCCCTGGGCCGGACGTGATGCGGCTGAGCATCCGGGCATAAGATGGCCAGTGAAGGCGGCCCCTTTCTCATGGGCCTGGATTCCAGGCGGCCCAGCGTCTGAGTGGAGCCCCTGGGGCGGGAGGAACACACTGGCTGTGCTGGGCAGCCCTTTGTCTGACCACACTGGGTGGATATTCAGACTGGCAGGAGGGATTAATGACGAGGGATTGGCCCTGGGGCCGGCCTTCCCACTGCCCTTTGGAGGCCAAAGGCCCAGGTCAGGGCACACAGCATTGATGGCTCTCTAGATAGGAGTGGAAATTCCCAGCCTTGCCCAAAGCTGTTTGCACCAGACCCCCCTCCCCAAGACCCACTGCCCCTAACCCCAGCTCTACAGAGGTACCAATAGCCCAAACATACTGCAAAGCAAGCAGTGGTTGTGGAGCAAGAGCTTACCATGTACTCAGCTTAGGAGAGAAGGTTGGAACTGAGAGGGTCTCATAAGTACCCTTCCAGATCTCTAGAGAGAAAGAGCCATGCTAGCCCAATGAGGGCTCAGGAGGCCATCCTGAGCTGTTACTAAAGCCTTAAACTTGCCGGGCGTGGTGGCGCACGCCTGTAATCCCAGCACTCGGGAGGCTGAGGCAGGAGGATTGGTATGAGTTCGAGACCAGCCTGAGCTACAAAGTGAGCTTAAGGCCAGCCTGAACTGCATAGTGAGACCCTGTCTCAAAAAGACAAAAAAAAAAAAAAAGCCTTAAACTTTCCAGGAACAGTCCTCTAAGACCTCTAGCTTCAGACCATCTTAGAGTTATATATTTCTAAAGCTCTCCATCACAGATTGAGGCACTCCCAGCCTAAAGAGTGTGGAAGGGGTTTAGGACGCACAGAAAATCTTCAACAAACTCCCAATACCACTTTGGGCCACACACAGGCCCTGAAGGTCTTCTTCCTTCTTGTACCCCAAACTAGAGTATATGCCCTTAGCTTACTACTCGGGAGGCTGAGGCAGGCAATTCCAACCAATTTGGGGAGTGGCTTGGGATCTCACTATGTCAATGCCCTTTAGCACCAGGCTGTTCCTACACTAGGTGTGACAGCAACAGCTCCAGCCTTGGCTGCAGGGCCCTGTTCTGGGGGATCTGAGCTGGGTGCAGGGAAGGCAGCGAGTGCAAGCCTGATGCTGGTGGAAGAGCAGTAGGAATGAGCATACCTTTCTTTTTTGGGGGTTGGGGGGCAGAACCAGGGATTGAACTCAGGCCCTTGCCCTTGCCAGGGAAGTGCTTATTCTACTGAGCCATCTCCCTGCCCCCTAGGGTGTCTTTCTTTGTCTTCATCCCACAGGCTTTTCACTGTGCCAGTCCTAAGGATCTGTGTGGAGGCTGTCCCAGGAGCAGATGCTGGATCCAAGTGCTGAAGTAAACCAAACCTGACTCCAGGAGGCAGCTACAGTGGGAGTCCTGGATATGGTGGTCATTTAGGGTACAGGCAGAGTAGGGGCGGCAGGAGCCTGAGAGAGGGAGCTTGCCCAGCTTGGCCAAGTCAGGTCCTTGCCCAGATTTTCCAGACCTCTGGAAGTCCCTGTGACTGCCATTCCAGAGCTAACCCAGTGAGAGTCCAAAGGGCCAGCCTGAGCAGCCACCAGATTCCTTCAGTTTCCTGAAACATTTCTCAAAGACCTCTGGTTTGAACACATGTTCTGTGTCCCCTTGACATTTCAGTCACTGCACTTACCTGTTTATCATTGTCCCTTCATGTGTCTCTCCTTAATCATACTTGGTACATACTGAAGGCTCAGTTCATGAGATGGCCTGAGCTGATGATCAGTAGCTGTGTTCCAGATGGCTGGAAGGAGATCTGGATTCCAAACTGAGAAAACTGGGTGCAGAAGTGTGGCAGCAAGATCACGGGGTCCATTCTGGACAATGCCAGACTCCCAGTGTTGCCCTGAGAATAAAGTTCTGAGGGTACTGCCTGCACATACCAGTGCCAGGGAGCTGCTGGCTGTCACCATTGTTATGGTTCTGATTCCCTGTGGCTGGTGAAGGATGCCAAGGAACTGAGACAAGGGAGGCACATGGGGTCAGGTTATAGCTAGTTTTGTTTGCCAGGCTAAGGCACTGGCAGTAGGGATCTTTGAAAAGTTTCCAACAGAGGGTGATCTGATCTCATCTCCCATTCGGATCCATTAGTTCCCAGGGGATGGGCTAAACAGGAAGAAGCTGGAGGCCAAGCAGCCAGAAGGGAGGCAGCACCCGAGGAGTCATGCTGCAAGGGTCTGACTGAGGGCAGCAGACATCTCGTTCCCTTTCTTTCCATACTGACTGGATGGAAGACAGGTCGGGGCTGGATGGAAGAGAGGTCATCTGCTTAGAGATGGTGGCTTAGCCATCAGCTTGTTCACACAGTTCAGAAATTGGCCATCTGCCCCATGCTCCCCTCTCCAACCATCTTCAGTCACTGAGGCCTTACGTGTCTCAAAACTTGCTCGCTCTGAAACCCTCTCTCTTCTGTCAGTCCCAGCCCTCATTCAGCCCAGTATCAGTACTTTGTCTTCTGACCACTGTAGCCACCTGGCTGGTCTCCCCACCACTCTCTTGATTCCTTGTCCCCTCAGCAAGTAGAGCCATGCCTCTTCTGACTCCATGCTTATACACCTCCAGTAGCTTCCCTCTGTTAGGAGTCAGACTGACTCAGTACCTTACTGGCTGAGCCACGGGACTGAGCTGTGTACCCCAGTTAGAGTACTTTTCTTCATTTCTCCATTCCCTTGATTCTGATCCTGCTTTCCCACAACATACACATTCTGTGCAGTCACATTAGCTGCTTTCACCCCCAGTTCCAGATACCCCCACTCAGCCTTTGCTGATTAAAGTCAGGACAACCCAGGCTCCCACACTTCAATATGAATAGTTTTATCTGTTTTTCCAGTCACTTCATCTTCTAAGAACTGTATAGCAAGAAGCCCCATCTTTCTCTCTGAAAAACTTCACTTTGATCTAGGGGTATAGCTCAGAGGTAGAGCATTTTCCTAGTATTCACAAGGCCATCAAATCAATCCCTAATGCCCCCAACATAGAACAGAAACAAACAAAATCCGCCTCTGCCCACCTCTCCATTGTTGACAAGTGAGCACCAAGAATCCCTGAAGGCTTTCCCACCCAAAGACAGAGAATCAGTCTCTTCTCCCACTGGCCCTCTGCCTGGAGGGGCCTTTCTTTGGTGATGTACCTGGCACATTCCTATTTGTCACTTGAGAGCCACTCTCTCAAAAGATGATCACTTATCTCCCTGAAAACATTTCCCATTGTTTCTTTCCTCTCTTCTCCCCCAGGCAAAAGGGCCAAGATATCTCTGGGCTGGCTGTACTTAGAGAGACTTTAGTATGCACTTTGTCCTGATTCCAGCTATTCAAAGGACATATGTAGCTCTGGGGTCAGGGCTGGGCCACCTCATCCTTGATCCCTATGCCAGGCTGAGCAGCTGCACAGTTCCACAAGCATTTGGAAGTAGCTTGATGGGCTGCATTGCTGAACGGGAAAATGAGCAAATGAGCCCACATGTCTGGAAAAGTGAAAGGTCCCTGTACCTCATCTCCAGCAAGAAAGCAGCCTCCTGCCCTCACTGCTGCACTGTGCAGCCCAGAGATCCCCCGTTCAGCCCTAGCTTTAGCAGGGTCCAGGCTCAGCTCAGGCTCAGACAATGTTGGCTCAGCCCTGAGGGTGTAATTCCAGCCGCTCCTAAACCACACACCACACGCGGCATCTGAAGTATGCTCCATGTTATTTGGGGCTGTCAACATCTGCCATCTACCTAGGCTCTGCATCCTTAAAGATTTGGTGCTCTCAGGCCTCCCTGCTTCTCATTTCCAGGGAAGCCAAAAGGGAGAGGTACAGAATCCCATTTCCTGTGTGGTCGTAGCAAGATGCAAGGCCTGCTTGCAACACAGAGGTTCCTGGAGTACCAAAAGGACTCAGATGTTTGCCAACTTCTGGACCCCTCTGCTCAAGGCATCTGGAAGCCACACTTCAGCCAGTGCTGTCCCCAAGCGGGATGCACAGTGTGTCTCAGACACACAAGTATGAATATTTCTCAAATGGATGTAAATGCTGCTGTGATGGATAAACACAAACACATGTAAAAGCTTTGCAGTTGTTTTTATTTTTGCCATGATTTTTAATCCATCAATGGATATTAAAAGCACAACTACTATCATATGGAGTAGCTGGGAGCTGCTTTTAAAATCCCCACCACCACTTTTTTTTTTAATGGTACAGGGAATTGAACTCAGGACCTTGTGCTTGCCAGACAGGTGCTGTGCTGCTGAGCTATATCCCCTGCCCCAAATTTCTTCTTAAACCACTAATAAGAGTACAACATGCCTTCCTTACTGTTTTGGACATTAAGAGCTAGAAAAAAAAGGAAGATACAAAAAGCAGAGGAGGAAGAGAAGAAAGCCACCACTTGAGTTGGGCTTGAGTTGGGAACTGGTATAAGATCACCAATGTGGAAGATGTACTGGAAGTATTTATCACCTAGGATAGTTTGGGCATCAAGCAATATAAAGTCAAATGAATTGCAGCTGTAAGGAAATACATTTCCTCTAATAGGAAGGTCAGAGATGGGGGTGGTCAGGATTCTGGCTGCCCCTTTCCTCAGTGTGCTTGGCTCAGCTCTCCGTCACGAGCCGGCTTCATCTTGAGGCTGGCAGCAGCCATCGCTGCCATACATGAGTCCCCATTGTCCAGGACACTGGAGGTTGCCTCTTTCTATGTCCCTTTCTTAGGGGAGAAAAGCTCCTATACCCACCCCCCAAATTTCTCTTCAGCTTCATTGGCCAGAAGGAGATCCCTGATCCTGGACCAGTCACTCGCAAGGTGGAATGACTTTCTCATTTTTCTAGGACCTGTCTATTATTGGACTAGGAATGAGTCATTTTCCCACAAAGTGAGTTGCTGTGTGGATGAGAACAGATAATGAAAAGGAAAAAACAAAACAAAACACTATTAGGGAAGAGGAAGAGAAACCATTACCAGTGTCTGCTACACAGGGAGAGGAGGGGAGACTGGAGTTGGCTCTCCTGTGGAGCACTCATCTTGCAGCCTGTGTAAGCTGCTCACAGATGACTGCTGCCCCGCTGGCTGTCACCCCTGGGGGCAAGGCTTGGATGTATCCTGTAGATCCAGGTGGGTGGCTGGAGAGGAGGAGGAGGAAGAAGTAGGAAAAGCCACGTATTTTCTCTGGCTTTCATTTGAGAAGTGACCTGAGTAGAGAGTAGGTAATAAGGCTCCATGAAGGGTCATCTGGCTGGATGATCTGGAACAATCACCTTGACCATCATAAGCCTCAGTTTCTCCTTTATAGAACTGGCAGAAAAAAATGATTCTTTGGTAACATTCACCCCTCGCAAAATAGTAAGTCTGTCACCTTGGAAGAGCTCCAAAGTAAAGAATGAGTAGGAAAGGGTTAAGAAGAGCAAGAAGAATGGGGACTTGGGTAGGTAGAAAGACAAGAACTGGTATGCTACAGCAGGCTCAAAGTAGCTTCATTACCCTGTAGTCAAGTTCAATCATTTGGGTCCAGGGAGATGGCTCAGTGGAATAAGTGCTTCCCTAGCAAGCGCAAGGCAATCCCTGAATCCGCTGGGGGAAAAAAAACAGTTGAATCATTCTTTGCAACACTAGGCAAATGTCCAATGTTCTTAAATAATTCTTTTTTTTTTTTTATTTTTTTTGGTGGAACCAGGGATTGAACTCAGGCCCCTGCGCTTGCCAGGGAAGCGCTTATTCCACTGAGCCATCTCCCTGACCCCCTTAAATAATTCTTAATAGTGTGAAAAATATTAAAGATAAGATGCTATATATAAAAAGTGGGCTATAAAATTATAAAACTTGCTTTATACGGTTGGAAAAGAGAGGAAATATACCGAAATATAATCAGTTTTAACCTTGTGATTTTAATGTTTTATTTTTAAGGAATTAAAATTATGAACATTATTCATCAACCTATATTCCTGTGATATAAGAACTTTACTCTAAAAATGTCATTATGCCAACAAAGAGGTCTTAAGGCTTACACATTTAGTATGTCAGGTACCAATCACAGTGGCCACCTTGGGGAAGAGAGCTGTGTGGCTGTGACACGCTGGGTATGGGGGTGCCTGGCTGTAGTCCCAGCTGCTTGGGGGGCTGAGGCTGAGCCCACAAGCCTGAGACTGACCTAGGAATATAGCAAGAGCCTCTGGCAAAAAATAAGCAAGCCGGGCGTGGTGGTACATGCCTGTAATCCCAGCACTCAGGAGGCTGAGGCAGGAGGATTGTTGTGAGTTCAAGACTAGCCTGAGCTACAAAGTGAGCTTAAAGCCAGCCTGAACTGCATAGTGAGACCCTGTCTCAAAAACACAAAAAATAAAAATAAATAAATAAGAAATAAAAATAAAAGGCTAATTTAAAAAAAAATAAGCAAACAGGGCCAGGGAGATAGCTCAGTAGAATAATTGCTTGCCTGGCAAGTGCAGGGTCCTGAGTTCAACCTCCAGCACTGCAAAAAAAAAAAAAGCAAAACCCAACAAGAAGTAGAAGAGGGACACTTTAACTCTGAGCTACAGTATTTGTATATTTTGAAACCTGGGATCATGTTCAGAGTATAATATTCTTAAAAACACATAACTCAATTTTCAAAGTAAATCCAATAAGTATACATTAAGTAACCAGAAAAAAATCAATTAGAAACTATTCTAAATTTAAAGATGAGAGAATGTTGGGTATGGTGATTTATAATTAGTAATCTCAGGGCTTTAGGAAGCTGAGGCAGGAGGATCTCAAGTTCAAACTCAGCCTGGACAATTTAGTGCCTTATTAAGATCCTACCCCAAAATACAAATGAAAGCAGTTCCTTTCCTCTCATCAGGAAAGAGGGCTCTGCTTGACCTCAGCGTTCTGCATTCTGACTCTTTATCTTTCTTTCTCTGTCCTCTTACCATCCTCCTCTTACCCAGGAACTTTGAGACCTGTGCTGGATGGAACAATTGGTAAAAGGCCTACAGGAGAATGAGAGAAAGCAGCAGTCTGGGGCAAGAACGGGAGGGATACTAGACATGAGCTACAAATTCATCTTTGCTCTTTGATTTATTTATACTTTTTAATATATGAAGGTTCTTAAATGTAGAAAGGAGGAGAGAGATAGCTCAGTGTGAAGGCCCTAGGTTCATTCTCTAGTATTGTGGAGAAGGCAGGATAGAAATAGAGAAAGGGGGAGAGGAAAGGAGAGATAATGAGGCTCACAGAGTTGGGGGAGATGCTACATAGGTCTTCCAGCTAGAAAGTGATTCTGCTTTTGGTGCCCGAGTTACAGGGGTAGAAATCCCCTGGCTATACTTGGGGCTATGAGTTTATAAATTGCTGCTGCATACTCTGGTTTCTCTTCAGATCGCATAAATCTTTCGCCTTTTATAAATCACTGCCGCCCTATAGACTCACTATTGGGAAGCTGCAACTAAATATGAAAACATCCAAGGTTAGAAGCCCCCTCCCAGGTCACCTACAGCCTTGACCTCTGCAGGGACCACTTCTCACCACCCTTCAGGCCAACAGGCTTGATCCCTGCCACAGTCTGTTCACATGAGGATCCCCAAGACTGCCTTGCAAGGCACAGAGATAGGCAATCACTCACCTGAAGACTCTCAGAGGACCTTACATTTTCCCAGAGGGTAAAACACCAGAAAGAATCTAGAAGCTTGGGCACCCAGAAGGAGTGCTCTCTCCCAGATGCCAGAAGCAGGGTCTGGAGTGGTGCTGCCTCCAGAGCAAGTGCGCGGTCATTTACAAGTTTCAGCGCATTTGGATGCAATAACTGCGTGTTTTCTCCTGGGTGTATTGAGAGCAGCCTTTGCTCTAAATGTAATGAGTCTGTTTCTCACAATGGAGAATGATATTCCTGCTCCTCCTAGGCCTGTCTGAGGGGCTGCCCTTGGCTCGCTTGCCTGCCTTTGTTAGATACATCCCAGCCCTAGGACCAACCACAGGATGGGACTGTGAGCATGGCTTCCCTCACCAGGCAGGGCAGCCTAAGCCAGAAACAATCTTTCCCTCCAGTGCTCTACTGTGGTCAAGACTCACTTCTTTTCATCTCCACTTGAAAACTCCACCCAAGGGATTCCCAAGTTTGAAAAAAAGGAATATTTTTGTATTTTCCCTTTAAGAATCTTCATATATTAAAAAGTACAAATAAATCAAAGAGCAAAGATGAATTTGTAGCTCATGTCTAGTATCCCTCCCATTCTTGCCCCAGACTGCTGCTTTCTCTCATTCTCCTGTAGGCCTTTTATCAATTGTTCCATTCAGCACAGGTCTCAAAGTTCCTGGGTAAGAGGAGGATGGTAAGAGGACAGAGAAAGAAAGATAAAGAGTCAGAATGCAGAACGCTGAGGTCAAGCAGAGCCCTCTTTCCTGATGAGAGGAAAGGAACTTTTATTCATACACTGTGTTTATTTATAATTTGGCAGGTTGATGTCATGTGATACCCTGTTGCCTAGCAACCTGTTTGCATGGCAACCTGGAGTGCCTTGAGGTGCCTCCAGTTCTTGGAGCTGGAGCAGTTTGTTCATGTGGCTCACCTTGGATGCTCTTTGTTCACAGAACCAGCCTTACTCCACCCCACATGTGTGATTGATCTCCATCTTTGGCCACTCCACACGACAAATGTCAGTGTTTCTCCCTGGAATACCATTCCTCTTCTCTCTGTCCTCATTTCCATCTGAAACACTCAGCACATGCCACTTCCTCCAGGAAGACTTACTTCAGGGCTAAGTTTCCTAATCTGAATTTCTACAGCGCCTGTACTTCCCTGTGTCAAGCTATTGTCATACTAGGTCCTAAATGCTTGCTTAGCTCCTTCCCCCCACCTAACTGCAAATCTTGAGAGCACAGTTTATTGCTCCAACAAGATTCCCAGTGTGCAACAGAGGAGCAGGGAAGAACAGATGTGCAGTGATGTGAAATATTTTGTATGCACTGTCTTACCATAGCCTGCAAAGTGGCTGTCTTTACTCCCGTTTCACAGATGAGAATATGGAAGGCTCAGGGAGGGTAAGTAATTGGCCCAAAGATTGACTCTCTAGAGAGTTATGGGACCCAAGAACTAGGGCAATACAGTGCTGTCAGTTCTCACTAGCTTTCCTGATATGAACTCAGCTGTTCTCATCCTCGGAGGAGCTTGGGTCCTCACTGTTGCTGGGGATAGCGGAGCTCTGGTCTTTACTTTGAGCATCACTTCCTGGCTGTAGTGCAGATCTGTCACTCTGCTGGCACAGACCCTTCATCCCATTGGCATAGACTTTCTTTCTTCTACTACTGACCTTTGGGCCTTCCCAGTGTAGCTTCCTGATACAGACTTGCAGGAGACATTGTCATGAGCTGTAAGTCTTCAATGGACTTGTGCAGGACATTGTGGGGTCCAGACCCTCACCTGGATTCTTTGGGTCTCTAGAGAATGGACAAATGGCTTGCACTCATCTGCATTTTACTCTCTGAGTGAATATTATAAAATAATTCTATAAATTATATGTCCTACATTAAATCTACTTGCAAACCCTGACATCATAACATCTGTGGAATACCTGCTGCGCTATGACAATTAACCTTCTCAAAGCTTTCTACACACCAGCCCACGTGGCTCAGAAATGACGCCCAGAGTTGCAGCCCGACAGCCACATGTGACCTCATCCCCCTACCCAGAGATGACTGGACTGGAATTGGATCCTTAGTTTAACTGGGTCACTCACATTCCCTCTTGGGAATCTGGAGACTTTTTTTTATATGGCTGGATTGTCAGGTGCTGTGAGCTGTCATCTGCCCCACCCCACAACCACCATGTGATCTCAGGGAAGAAAAAACCAGTCTGGAGGAGACAAAAACACAGATGCAGAGAAACACACACACACACACACAATTTCAGACAGAGGCAGGAAGATCTTGAGGTTAAGGCTAGCTTGGACTGCATACCAAGACCCTGTCTCAAAAATAAAGAAAACCAGGCTTGATTGTGCACACAGTAATCCCAGCACTGGGAAGACAGGCAGAAGGATCACCTTGAGTTTGAAGACAGTTGAGGCTGCATAGTGAATTCAAAGCCTGCCTGAACTACATCATGAAAACCTGCTTCAAAAAGCCAAAAACACAAAAAGAAACGCACACACACACACACACACACCCCAAAACAAATAGCAAAAAAAAAAAAAAAAAAAAATCTGTCTGTGAGAGGCCTCTGATGCTCATTAGGGATTCCATAATTGGTTCTCAGTGAAAGTAATCGTGTCGCAGGGAGAAGCAAACCCAGAGGACAGCCCTAACCTCGATGCCTGTGGTTCTGAGTCCAGTTATCAGGAAGCGTAAAGAAACCAATTTCCATGGAAAGAACATGAACCTCTCTGATGTCTTTCATCCCCCTGTGGGCTGAGTCCTTCCCCGGCTGAGGTCAGCCTGTGTGTCCTCTGCCCTCTCCTCTTGTCCTGTGGCTCCCCCTCCTTCTGACCTTCAGGAAGACTGGGCCTCCTTAGTGCCCTGGGGCTGTGTCCCCTAGGCCCTACAAGTGACAGAGGTGACCAGGAAAGAGGGCCTCAGGAAACACTGACTGCCAGAGGAAAGCTGGGAACAATATGGCTATGCAGGGAGGCAGGTGCTCACCAACAAAGCCAAGGACAAGGCAGCCCAGGAATTCCTTGGCTTCCTTTTTTTTTCTTCTTCTTCTTCTTCTTTTTTTTTTTTTTTTTGCTTCTAAATTCTTCCCAGAAACAAGGTGAGTGTGTCAGTCTTGAACCCCAGGGTTTTACAAGGCAATTATGGTGGGACCATAAATCTCCTGTGTGTTGTTTTCAAAGGGGCAATTAAGTGGAGGAAGGAGGCACTATTTTCATTGCTCATTAAGTGATTAGGGCTTGTTTGACAGATCCAGTATCAGGGGCTAGAGGCGGTCTGACGCCTCCACACATACCTGCACATTCCCAGCTGTGCTAAGAAGCCGGGAGAAAACCTTTCCTTGTACAGATGAGTGGTGGCATGGAGGCACTGGGTGGAACTGACTTGCCTGTGCAACACTGCAGTGGTATTAGGTTCTGCGTCCAGCAGTGGGCTTTGGCCACTGCCCCCTGCTCTGTATCTGCAGAAGTACCAGCCAGCTCGTACCAGTGCATTTGCCTTGGGAAGTGGGATCTGCTGTACCTTCACCCTCAGGACAAAAGGAAGTGAGGTAGAATCAGGATCCTGCAGCACCCCTACTCACCCCTCTGGATGTCTTGGTAAGTAAAAAGTTCATGTCCTAGAGGTGCAGGCTGTGGTGAATTGGTTTTCTATATAAGTTTGGAGGAGATCATAAACATAATCAGCCTTAAGCCTTAAGCTGGACATCTCAGGAATGTTTGACACTCTCAGATCTTGGCATCAAGCTCTCCATAGCTTATGTTCTGTTTCTGCAATTACTACTCCTGTGTGACTCGAGACAAGTTATCTTTACTGAGCTTCAGGGTCCCTGAGCATGAAGTAGGAATAATACCTGCCTGAAAGACATGGTGGCACATGCCTGTAATCACAGCACTTGGGAGGCTGAGGCAGGAGGATCACCATGAGCTTGAGGCCATCCTGGGCTACAAAGTGAGCTCAAGACTAGCCTTGAATTGCATAGAGATCCTGTCTAAAAAATAAGGGGGGGGGGCTGGCGAGATAACTCAGCAGACTGAGTGCCTGCTTTGGCAAGCACAGAGACCAGTGTTTGATCCCTGGTCCCATATGTTGCTCTGGCCCCACCCCCAGGGTACACTGAGACAGCAATTGAATTCAGGCCTGGCGGCACATGCCTGTGATCCCAGCACTGGGGAGGCTTAAAAAAAGCTGCATAGTGAGATCCTGTACCAAATACATAAATGAAAAAAAAAAAAAAAAAAGGCCAAAATAAAAAGGAATAACACCTATCTAGGATGTCATTTGAGAGATGACACAAACTGCGAGTTTAGCAGGAGACCGAAAGTAAAAATGACCTGTGAATGTTAATATATTGTTATTTTAAATCATGCTATTAATTGAGAGGAAGAAAAGCCCTTGTGTGTGGCTTCTGAGGTTGCCAGTCACTGAGCAAAAATGTTAGGAAAATACCTTGTGAGGCACAATGCTATATCTCTCCATGCCTGGCACACCATTTAGGGGCACAGGCAGACTCGGGGGATCCCAAGAGAGGCTGTCCCTGCCTTACAGGGTGGTGATGGGGAAGAAAGAAGTGGGAAGGAGTCTGTGTCCTGAGGATGGTGAGGGGGTGGAACCCTGGGAAATGAATGTAGAGCAACAAGTACCAAGGTCCTTAGGCACCAAGGCTTTCTCCCCAAAAACCAGCGTGGGGTAAAGGGGAGGATGCTCGAGGTAGGGTGAGAACCTCACCCTGTATGCCTAGAACTGTTTAGGTTTAGGACAGCAAATCTCAGGTGCTGGGAAATTCTAGTCCTGGGCAAACCAAGCTAGTGCCCTTGTAGGCAGAAGCTCCAAATTGCAGGGACCTGTGCTCCTGGGAGGCTCTCTCTCCATCCCCATGGAAGCCTGGGTTGCAGAATCATCTCCAGAGTGAGCAGGCTTTTGAGGATCCTGGGTCTGAGGCAGCACCTGTGCCCTGGTGATCAGAGGCTGCATGTCCAGGCTGGGGACAGGGAAGTCAGCCTGAAGGTGCAGCAACCCCTTTGGGCCACACTGGCCCACCTTGCCCTTTGGCAAAAGTAGCCTTATATATTTTCACCAGTGAATAGTGTGACCTATTTTAAGGCAGGGCACAACATAAAAACTGCATTCATGCCTGAGATCTGTCTTCCCCAAACCAAATCCTAGAACTAAGTCCCATTGCTCTGTGTTAGGACTGTGATCCCAGAAGCTGTCAGCAAACATGCAGCCCAGGAAAGAACCTCAGAAAGGGAGCGAGTGATGTGGGTATAAGACTCTTCCCAGCTGCCACAGAGGAAGAGCATTCCCTGGAGCAATAAATGAACTGCTTCCAATACCCCCTTTTCTCTGGAGAGACTTCCCAGATAAAAGGATAAAAGCAGTGTAAACTTATCACAGCAGAGATGCAGGGAGATGTGGCCTCACCAGATGAGACACCACAACATATGTCAGGACAGCAGTGAGCCCGTGGGGCGTGGTCCAGAGCTGGAGGCCTAGGAGAGAGCGCAGACTGGAAAAGGCCTAGGAAGGGGAGATAGGCTGGGCTCCGGACAGGCCCACCCCCTGTGTGTGCAGAGAGAGACCACGCCTGTTCCCCAGCGAAAGCAGCAGCTCACACGGCAGGCCTGGGCTTGGTCTGGAGGCTCCAACAGGTGCATGGGAGCACAGAAGCCCTCCCACACACTTTTAGGGCTTGGGCAGGTCTGGAAGGGTTAGGTTAAACCCAGTTGCATACATTGTAGGGTAATAAGCTTCTCTTCTAGAGTGTTAACAACCTAAATTTGCAGACCAAAAATTAAAGAAAAAGAAGGGCTGCAAGGACAGCCAACGATTTGGCCCTAGCCTTTCAAGGTCAGTGAAGACTCAGGACATAGGAGAACTTGTACTGTAACATCATGTAACTCAGTTGTGTCCCAAATTTTCTGGTCAAGGAAATTATGGGACCACAGAGGAATGTGATCAATTATGCAGAGTGTGCCTAAGGAGAGTTACATGGAGAGAAAGTATACTCTCAGGCTTTCACAGCAAGAAAATTGGTCAAGCAATGACCATGACTCATCCACATGGCTGACACTGACAAAGGATCTACAAAGTGAGGTACAGGGTTTCAGGATAAATCCTGAGGGGACTTGACTGACATTATCAGATACAAAAGTTACATTTCTTGTTATATAGGTCTTGTTTTACCTTGGCCTTAACCATCCAGCAGAAAAGTATAAAAACAAGGTATGAGATGTAAAGCCATATTAATATGCTGAGCTGTAAAAAGCTCAAGTCAACAACTTCTGACATTGCCAGTCCTATGGATAACCCACTACTATTATGGACTACTGAACTATATTGGAATATTTTGCTGAATTCATGCACCTACAATATTTGAATGACAATGGAATACCATTCTCTGATAGAACTAAACAAAAAAAGAGGATACAAAGGAATGACCATTTTGTATTTATGTACTCAAAATAGGATAGATATACAGCTACCTTCTCTTAATTCAGTGAATAAAAAGATTTATTCTAATAGTGTTTCTGGACAGGATATCATGTCTGCATCTTGTGCAATGAATAACCACTAAGAACAATATGCAACTGTACTAATCAGTTTTAAAACTCTCATTATTATTTGTTTCTCAATAAAATTATTTAAAAATAAACCTAATCAAAAACTTTGAGGAAAAAAAAAGAAATAAAGAAAGCAAACAGCGGCTTCTGGTGTCTGAAGACTTTCCATGCTCTACCCGGCTGGGCTAGGAATGGAAGTCCAGGGACAGGGTAGCCCCCAGCCAACTCAAGGAAAGTCTCCAAACTGAGAGTGAGATAATAAAGTGATCTCAGGAAACTGAACTAATGCAAGAAACAGAAAAGAACTTTTAAAAAAAATTAACACCTCACTAAAACCCTCTCAGAGATTTAATAAGGTGCTATAGCCATCAAATCAAAACCGGATGGTATGAAGACAAAAGAAACAGGATGAGAGAGATCTCTAGAAAACTTAAAAAGTACAGTTTTTAAATGTAAAAGAATGTTTAACGTTAAATAAATCAGAGTGAAATAAAAAGATGAGATAAAAATGAATTTTAATGAGACATAAAGAATAAATCCGCTACACTCTCTTCATTTACTCATAAGAGACATCTGCTATAATAATGTCTGTAAGTATAATATCATCTATGTACCTTGTACGATACCAAAACATTGTGAGAACATTTTGCAATGTATTAATTTATTGAATCTGTCTTGTTAAAGCGTCTTGAAACTGTCTCATTGACATTTGTACTTCAATGAAATAAAAAGTAAATTAAAAAAAAAAAAAGAATAAATCCAGAGGGCTAGAGAGATAGCTTAGCAGTCTAAGTGCCTACCTGGCAAGCTCAAGGACTCAGGTTCGATCCCCACTATCACATGCTGTTCCAGCCCCATTGTGGGCATACCGAGCTGGCCACTGAGGCAAGTCTGAGCTGTGTAGTAAGACCCTGTACCAAATACATAAAGTTAAAAAAAGAAATCAATCTAGAGGATGGGGATGTAGCTCAATAATAGAATGTCTAGTGTGTGTAAAACCCTGGGTACAACAAAAACTTTTTCAGCAAAAGATGTTAAAGTAGAGAAGAGGAATTATTTGTTTAAAAGGCACTAAGTATTGTGCTAAGGTATGCATGATTGGGTACACCCGTGATCCTAGTGCTTAAGGAAACTGAGGCAGAAAGATCACAAGTTTCAGCCCAGCCTAAACAACTTAGTGACTCAGAAAGACCTTGTCTCAAAACTAGAAAGAACTGGGAATGAAGCTCCATGAGCAGTCTCTAGGTTTAATCTCCAGTAATATAAAAAAGGGTGATTTCCCATATGGCTGGGGCTATAGCTCAATAGTAGAGTACTAGCCTAGCAAGTGCAAGGTCCTGGTGTGATCCCCAGGACAAGAAAGAGGGAGGGAAGGGTGGAAATCAAAGTTAATAAATTGTCTATATTATAAAAACGTGTGTCCCCCCCACCGCAATCAGAACAAAAAGTGACCCACTCTCAGGTATAATGGCTTCATATTTTTAAACACAGGGGTAATTAGGTCAAAGAAGCTTTCAGGGTTGAGAAAAATGAAAATAAGGAAAAACTTCACCAGAGAGCAAGAATCAGAGTGGCATCAGAATTCTCAGCAGCAAAAGGCTAAAAGGCAGTGCAGAAACACTTGCCATGCAGAAGGGACATCTCCACAGGATGGACTGTGGAGACGCATCAGGAAGTCAACTGCCAAAGAGGAAAATGTGGGTTGCTGGGAAGAGCAGGCTTCGTGCAGACAGCTGTGAGACATCCGAGGCAGGAGGACCTGTGTCCAGCAGCTGGTGTGGAGGAGGAGGATGGGGTAGGGCCATCTGGAGAGTGAGAGCTGGGGTAGGCGTGGGAGAGGAGAAACTCCAGGAAAAGCAGTCATGGTGTAAGCGAGGAGATGCCATCTCTGGAGAGCAGCTCAACAGCGCACACATAATTGTGCTGACACAATTATGCAATGAAGGTTACTCATTTCTAGTTTTAGGAACTAACTATACACAAAGTAGAGGATTAGCTGTGATTACAGGAGAGCATTTAAACATGATCATCCTTGACAGTGCAAGAGGAAGACCATCAGTGACAAAGACTTGGGGGAACATGGGGAAAAGAAGCAAAGCCTGGGACCTGTCCAACAGTCAGGTTCTTGCCAGGTGTGGTCCAACGCTTAGAGTCCTAGCTACTTCAGAGACTAAGGCAGGAGGATGCAAGTTTTACTTGCAATTATGCGATTTAGTGAGACCCGCTCTCAAGATAAAACTTAGAAAGGGTTGAGGGTGTAGCAATACTAGAGCACTATCCTTGCATACACAAAAGCCCTGGGTTCAACTCTCAGAGTGCTAGAGATAAGTCCTTAGACTATGGAATAAGGAAAAAGAATGCCAATGCTTTTATTACTATTTACAGTATTACTTTTTTTTTGTTTTGTTTTGTTTTGAGGCAGTGTCTTGCTATGTAGTGAGTTCAGGCTGGCCTTATTTAAAATGTAAAAGGTGCTGGGTGTGGTGGTACACACTTATAATCCCAGCACACAGGAGACTGAGGCAGAAGGATTACTGAGCGTTCAGGGCCAGCTTGGTCTACAAAGTGAGTCCAAGTCTACCCTGACTTACACAGCATGACCCTATCTCAAGAAAACTAAATAAATAAAACGTAAAAGGTAACCAAAGAGGCAACTATGCTTGTGTGACTCTAGTAGGAAGAGGACACTAAGTCACTAGAATCTAACATTAGTAAGGAATAAAAACAGATGTAGTTGCTGCTGAGACCATAGACCCAAGAAGCAGGATGCACATTTAGCACTGCTTATAGTAGCAGAAGTCTGGAAACAAGCTAAATTTTTATAGTAAGAGATGGATTAAATAATAAAAAATACTTAAAGAGATGCTACACAGCCAGTAGAAAGGAGAAAAAGCTATAATGCAGGTAAGACCCAATCCCAATATATGTAACAAGTGTAAAGAGAACAAATTGTATAATGGGTTATTGTGCAAGAAGAACAAGGATAAAGGCAGCCTATGCTTACCTCTATATAGAATAAGCATATTTATGCATTGAATATTGTGGGGGAAATACACTGGAAAGCAGCATCTGCTAGGGTTGTTTTTCTGTGAAGAGCTGGTGCAGAGACAGTAGGTGGGTTGGAAAGTGACACAATTTCTGCTGCTTGAGATCTTTATCATGTTATGTTTTCTTAAATTAATATTAAATAGGGAAGCCTAGTATATACATAACAGAGACAGGTCTTAGGGGAAACAGCTACGCATGAAGTCCTTCACTCACAGAGGTGTGGGGCAGAGAGAGGCTGCTGCTTCTAGCCTTGTTGCACACACCACAGTGAGCCTGTACTGCTGCCTGTGTGGTAGTGACACAGAGCTCACCATCTCAGCCATCTGTAATTAGACAGTGAGGGGCAGTAAGTCTAGCTGAGCAACCGCTGTCCCCTTTCATTGCCAGTGCAGGTAGGAGACCTCAGTTATGGTATGCAAAAAGGAAAGTGTAGAGAGGGCTATGTGTGATGTGTTATGGTGCAGAAAGCAAGAGGATCTGGGTTTGTGGTGCACCCCTGTAATCCCAGCCCTCAGGAGGCTGAGGCAGGAGGATCACCATCAGCTCAAGGCCGGCCTGCATTACCTAGTAACCAAGCCATTTTGGACTACATAATGAGATGCTGTCTCAAAACAGACAAAGAGAAAAACAGCTTTTAGATCCTTGTCAGTGGAACTCTGTGCCCACTGAACAGTAACTTTCCACTCACAAGCACATAGCATTCCACTTTCTGCCTCTGAGTCTCATGTCTCCTATCAGCAGAATCACCCAGCCTGGGTCTTTTTGTGGCTGCCTTGTTTTTCTGATTATAATGTTTTGAGCTTCCATCCAATAATAGCATTATTGGGGGATGCAGGGGAGTCACTGGGGGCCTCACATATGTTCAGCTACGTCCCTAGCCACAGTCAGCCTTCTCAAGAAATTATTTTTCAAATGGAAAAGCAGAAAGAGGTGGATCATCAGAAGATACTCGTGTAGTGAATGCTGTGCCTTGTACCCTGCATGTCTCTTTTCTGCTGCTGCATGACAAATTACCATGAAGTTAATAGTTTAAAACAATACCAGGCCGGGGAGATGGCTCAGTAGAATAAGTGCTTCCCTGGCAAGCACAAGGGCCTGAGTTCAATCCCTGGTTCCACCAAAAAGAAAAAAAAAACAAAACCATAAATAAAACAATACCAGTTTGTCAACTTATAGTTTTTCAGGGCGGAAGTTGGCCAGGCTTGATTGGGTTCCCTGCTTGTGGCATCACAAGCCTAGAACCAAGATGGCAGCTGGGCCCAGCTCTGATCTGGAGGCTCTTAAGAAAATTCCCACTCTCAAGGAATTGGGCAATTGACAGAATTCAGTTCTTGCTTCAGTATAGAATTGAGAGTCCCATCTTTGCTGACGATCGTTGGCAGGTCACTCTCACACCCGGAAGCCTTTCTCCCCCCCCCGCACACGGCCGCCCCCAACCCAAAGCCATGCCCAGGACTTCTGCAATCAGTCTCTTCTCTCCCACCAGCCAGGGAACCCTTGTCCCAGGGCTCCCATGACTCAACTGGGCACATGCAGGTAGTCCAAGCTTTGCTGTAAGCAGCAGCACATGCTCAGCCCAGCTCTAAGGGGAAGGGGCAACACAGGGAAGGCCATTGTGCAGAGCTCTGTGATGACCACCAGACACCCTCATCCTTGGGTAACCCACTCCTTACATTATTAGGCAAAAAAAGAATGTCTCAGCTATAGATAGTAAGGCACTATCCAAAAGGAGGCGGAGGACAGGGATGTTATCCAGGCTCATATTACTACATGAACCCTTCGAATGATGGCAGCTAGTTTCACTGGTGACAGAAGTCCAAGGACAAAGCATGAACAAGATGCTCTCTGCACCTGTGGTCTTGAAAATGGCTTATGGCCAGGGCACGCTAGCAGCCTCAGTGCCCCGCACATCCCATGGAGTGAGGAAGCTGACATCTCCTTGTTACCATGCTAAGAGCTGAATTCTGCCAACGGCCAATGGATTCAGAGGTGGGTTTGTTCCTGCAGCCTCAAGGCAAGCTGGGCTTTGCTGGCACCCTGATTTTGGGCTTGTGGTTCCACCCAGACTTCTGACCTACAAAGTTGTGAGGTGGTAAACAGGTGATGTTTTAAGGCACATAGTGCCAGAAAATGAATGCACTGGCACGCCCTTCCCGTCTGCCCCCAGCTCCTGGGTTTAGTTGGGAGAGGTGTTTGGGAGCAGTGGCTAGGCTCTCGAACTGCAGGTGTGTTCATCCACAAGAGTGCAGCTCCCAGTGCAGTAGACATTTCCTAAGCAGTGCCAGTTGCCATGTTCATAGTCATGGTGTGAGTCTCTCGCCGCCCGCAGGCCTCCTTCTGAGGGGCCTGGCCCTGCGTTCTCTGTACTTGGCCTCTACTCTGCTGTTGCAAGCCGCCCACTGCACTGCCTACTCTGGAGACCAGACACTGTCTTCCCAGGACCTGCCTGTACCTGGCAGCAGGAGGGATTCTGGAGTGTACATGGAAGAAGTGTGTGCTGCCCGGCATGGAGGGTGCTAGGGAGAGGTGAGCTCTCTGTACTTGGCAAAGTTACTGTGAGGGACGCAGAAGGTGATGGGCTTCGTGCCATCCATCGTGGGCCTTTCTGCCCCAAGCTTGTATTTTGTAGCTGGCATGTGTACCAAGAAAGCACAGAAAAAGCCAGGTACGTGCTGAAAAGGGAAACCTCCTGGCTTTAGCGAGCAAAAGAGGCAGACAGCATTTGGGCTGGTTTATTTTAACATAGTCTGTTGACTCTCAGAGTCCTACACTGGCAGAGGCTGGGCTGGGCTGAAAAGCAGGTGGGACTGTGGCAGCTGCTTCTGGGGAAGAAGCACAGGGTAAGAATCATGTGATGCTGAAGATCTGGCCATGCGGTTGTCCACGGAGGAGTCACATGAGCTCCGAAAGATGTTTGTTCTCTGTGAGATGGGCGGGGCCTTGTGTTTGTCTCGGCGGCATGGGGCAGGAAGAGATGAGAATGCATACAGTGGCTCCTGGAACGATGGGCTTGGGGCAAGGAGCTCTGCGCGGGGCAGCAGAACAGAAACTCACGGGGTTGCTTGCAGAAACAACTCATCAGTGCACAGAACCAAGAAACGGGGACGCAGGATAGATCCTTGGCGCCCCTTAGTGGGCACACTGATAATTACACCTAACACCACAGAGGATGTGCCACTGTCCAATTACCTACTTCCCTTAATTCCCAGACTCGAGAATAAGGGAGAACCCACTCACCTGGAAAAAACGCTCACTGTAGTAAAAATGGTTTGTGTGAAGGTGCTTGCATCTGTAGACACTTTCACGTGTTGCCCAGATGTGTGTTTACATGTGTACGTGTGTTTACATGCTATTTGTATAGATGTCATTAGAGTCTGTGTATTTGTGCTGATAACTGGGCACGTGTGTGATATGTACTAGGTGTCAGTATGCAAGCATGCATTCGTGCACTGGTGCCAAAACATGCATTAGTGCATTTGTGCATAAGTGTGTCTGTTGGTACGATGGCTGGCACGCCTGTGTCTGAGTGCATGTGTTAATGCATGTCTTAGAATTTAGCTTTCTTTTCTGTTACACATTGAAATAGTTAAGCTCCATAATCTTATTGTTTGTTTAAAGTTTGCTTTTGGATGCAGGCCTGTTCCAGAATAACTAGCAGATGCAAAAAGCATCCATTATGTATTTTTGCAATTAGCCAAAAACCCAGAAACTTTTCTTAAATAACAGACCCAATTCTGTGGGTTGCTTATTGCTGGGACCTACCTCCTCTCCCAGCTTGCTCTGGGCCCAGCCCCAACCCAGGCCAAGGCAGAAAGGGTTTGCAAATGGTCCCTAGTGAGATGGAAAAACCATTAAGGGTTTCAGAAAAGAACTCCAGGGAGCTGACAGTGGAGAGGAGGAAGAGGAGCAAAGCAAAGCAGCCTCCACAATCCGAAATGCCTTCATGTAGCCTTGCAGTTTCTCTGCTTTCTAGTCTGAGCTCAGCCAAATAACCATAGATAAAATCCACGTGCTTTACCTGTTATTAAAGCTTTTTAAGTTATACTTCCCCCTTTATATTCTCATATTCCTATTTCCCATTGTTTGGTATATGGATGCTCATACCCTCTGGGTGGCCGGGTCTCTCCACCCTCACTGCTGTTTGCTAGGGCCAATCCTCTCCTTCAGTACAAACCAGCACCACTTCCACCAATAAATTTTAGTGAGCAGCTACCTCAGGCACTGAAGAGAGAACCTAGGAGGCTAAAAGACATTTAGGGAATGTCTCAGCACTTGGGTTCTCATGAGAGGGCACAGGCACCTCATGATTTCCCTTCCACTTTCCTCCCAATTTTCACCCACATGCAACTTCTGTGTCCTAGGATAGGAGAGCCCAGAGATTGTGGCTGGGATTCTAGGTGGGCTTTGCTAGCTGCGACTTGAGGAGCACAGTCCCTGACCTATAGAACCTCAGGCCTGGAAGCTGTACCATGTAGGCCCTGCTGGCCCATTTCCAGTGATAGACAACTCACCCTATCCTTAAGCAGCCCAATTTGCTCTGGGGCAACTCTGACAGAAGGTTGTCCTCCCATTGTTCCCACTGCCTTAGCTCTGTCCTCAGAACATACCGAGCTTATCTCCCCCTTCTTTGGAGCTGGAGACTGTGGCAGAAGTCTTCTGGGCTCTCCTCCCCTTGTGAGACAGTGGCAGATGCTAAGTAAGATAAAGGAGGTCACAAAAGCCAAGGTCTGTAATCCCAAAACTTGGGAAGCTAAGGCCAGAGGGATCACTGCAAGTTCAAGTTCGAACCCAGCCAGAACTAAAAAGGAAGCCACTATGATTAGCTGGTTCAGTTCCCCTTAGGGGAAGAACAAGTGCAATGCCCTCACAGTACTTTTTTCTTTTCTTAAACAGATGCTTCTTCCTTGCTTTCCTTTCCTTTCCTTTCCTTTCCTTTCCTTTCCTTTCCTTTCCTTTCCTTTCCTTTCCTTTCCTTTCCTTTCCTTCCTTCCTTTCCTTTCCTCTTCCTTCCTTCTTTCCTTCCTTCCCTCCTTCCTTCCTTTCCTCTTCCTTCCTTCCTTCCTTCTTTCCTTCTTTTTTTTTCTGGGTATAGTGCTCAAGACCTTGTCCTTGCGAGGTAGGCGCTTAAGGCACGGAGCTATCTCCCAGCTCTCATGGTACTTCCACCATGTTCCATGAGTTTCAGAGATGATGGGCCAGAAAGCATGAGCTTGCATTGAGGCTATTAAGTTGCCAATTCCACAAAACACTATGCAAGACCCCATGAATACAAATGCTATGAAGACCCACAACACTCATTGCTACTTTCAGTACCTGCTCTAATCACTTTGTTTAGTATAGTTTGTTTTGCTCTCAAAACAGCAATATCAGCATCATCTTGAACCTTATTAGAAATTTAAGTTCTTGGGCTGGGGAGATGGCTCAGTAGATTAAGTGCTTACCTGGTAAGCACAAGGGCCTGAGTTCAACCTCCGGTTCCGCCAAAAAGAAAAAATAAATTTAAGTTCTTGACCATACCCCATATCCACAGGATCAGAAACTCTGGGGCTGGGCTCAGCAATCTGGGTTTAATTCCCTCCTAGGGGTTCTGATACACTCTAATGTTTGAGATTCACAGGTTTAGATTCACCCAAGGAGCCTTGAAAATCAAATTAGAATTTCTGGGAGTGGGACCTAGACATTGGTTGTTTTAGAATGGTTTAAAATACATAAATACAGTAAAGTGCTCAGCATGCTCAAGGGTGCTTCCATAGTAACACAGTGGGTCTGGAGCCTCACAAGAGATTACTTTGCTTTCAAAGTCTTTGATGAAGCAATAGCTAAGGCAAGCTAATGCTAGGTAAGCCAGGCAGAGGACAAAGGGGCTCTGGAGGGCTATGCTGTCACTTTGCTTTTTTCACCAAGCAGAAGTTTATTGAGAAACTACTCTGGTAACACATGATGGCACACGCCTGTGAACTTGGGAGGTGAAGCAGGATGGCTGTGTATTCGAGGCCAGCTCGGAAGACCCTGTCTCAAAAACCAAACCACGCTGGCAGAGCAAAATAGCCTTGTGTGGAGGTTTTGTTTCATTATTTCTAACAGAAAATAGCAAAACTACAACAAGAAGAAAAGCCTTCCGGCCAGTGCTCTTGGGATTGCCAAGCTCCTGCTTTGTTCGTCACCATTCTCCTTGGTGGTGTGATGGTCTGGACCATGCACACTGCTTCAGCCGGTGGCGGCTGGGTCCCAAGCGGGGGCTCATCTGTGCTCGGCTGTCCCTGACCCTGGCCAAGTACTGGGAATATAAGGCAGACTGCATGCCTGGGGAGGTATGTGCTCCTTTCTAGGTTTTCCTTTCCCTTTCTTTAAGCTTGACTGTCTCCGTATCAGGACATGGTCTACAGGTAGACCAGACTGGACCACATTTTTTTCCCTTGTTTTCAGTATGCAGCCCTTAACGAATTTTTTCCTCATGCTTCAGGTCAGGGATTGCTAAGATTTGTCATTTCTCTTCTGATGCATAACTTTTCAGCCTAACATGCATATGTTTAGAAATTATAGTTACCCAATCATCCAAAAAAAATATTTTCTCTGATCCATATGTAGATTGTTTTTCTATTCTTCACAATTATGTTCAGAACCCCAAACCAGAGCAGCTTACTTTGAAATATAGCTGGTTTTTTCTGTTTTTTTTTTTTTTTGTTTGTTTGTTTGTTTGTTTTGGCAGAACCAGGGATTGAACTCTGACTCTTGCACTTGCCAGGCAAGTGCTTATTCCACTGAGCCATCTCCCCGGCCTCTATAGCTGTATTTTTTAAAGTTCAATATGAATAACATTTTTATAAAGGTCTATCAGTTGGTCTGTCTATCTGTCTGTCTGTCTGCCTGCCTGCCTATCTATCTATCTATCTATCTATCTATCTATCTATCTATCTATCTATCTACCTATCTATCTATCTATCTATGGAAAGAGACAACTAAGACCTTTAATGCCTCTTTTTCAAAGACTCCATTGATCAAGAATCACAATGGTGAACTACAGAAAGCAACTGAAAGCACCTTATTTTGTTCTTTCCTAGTTCGGCACAATGTCAGTCTATAGCGCTCTAATCTTAGAAATTTATATGCAGTGGTTTCAAATCAGTAACACCCTCCAGGAATTGTCACGTCTTCCTGAAGCAGAGACTCTCCTTGTCCTAACACAGTGATACTTAAATGGAGGCGCAGTGGGTAAACATTTGATCAACAGATTGACCACAGATTGGTGGGTGAGGAAGATTTTTGCCAGGATCTTGTCCTCTAGTCATTGTTTTTCTTTTTCCCTCTGAGACAGCCACATTTGAAGTCTCTGTATGAAACTTATTGAAAGCAGGTGGAGCTGATTTCCAGAACTCATCCCCTTCCCTGCAGTATTTGGTGATTATCCATTTTCAATCTTCAGCAAGAGTGACATAGAATCCTGAGGGGACCATAGCAGACCCCTCTGGGATCCAAAGTTTGCTAATGCAACCACTGCCAAAAGTAATTTTCTTTTCAGTGTATTCTCCCAAAAAAATATTTATTGAGTACCTGGAAAACAAGAATGAGCAGCACTGATATTTTAAATCTCTGGCACATAAAATCTAGAGATTAACAATAAATATATAGTCACTTCACAGAGAGACATACACAATATAGAAAATAAATGAAGGTAACTGGCTAGAAACCATGGAAGGGTGTTGGGGTATGAGCCCACTGATCACAGGAGGAACAGGGTGCTTAGATAGATGGGGAGACCATTCAGCGATGAGGGTTCCACCTCTAAACCCACCACTGTATACCATAAAGATTGCAGGACATTAGCATGGACTCTTTGGGCCTCAGTTTAATCACTCATGAAAAGGGAACATCACTTTCCAGTCTGCCTTAGAACTGTTGAGAAAACAGTTGAGACAACAGAAGTGAAAAAGTTGACCAGCCTTAAAAAGCACTATCTCAAAGCACAATAAAGTAACACTGGGGGGCCAGGGAGATGGCTCGATGGAGTAAGCGCTTCCCTGGCAAGCACCAGGGCCTGAGCTCAATCCCTGATTCCGCCAAAAAAAAAAAAAAAAAAAAAAAAAAGCCAGCCTACACTACAAAGTGAGACCCTGTCTCAAAAACTAAAAATAAAGTAACCCTGGCAGCCGAGTTTATCTATTGAGCTTGGTGAGAGCAGCAGTTGCTTGTTACATCATCCCTGATGTCTCAAATTTATTTTTTGTTGTTTTGCTTTCGCTTTGTACTGGGAATCAAACTCAGGACCTCACGTTTGCCAGGCAGGTACTGTGCCATGGAGCTATATCCCCGGCCCAAGCATATTTAGAAGGAATAACTAGCAAAAAAAAAAAAAAAAAAAAAAAAAATTTTGTCATTGTTGGGACAGGGTCTTGCTATGTATTCTATGCTGGCCTTTAATTCATCACAATCTTCCTGCCTCAGCTTCCTGGCTATTGGGATTACGGGCGTGCCCCACTCCTGCCTGGCAAGTTTTGTGACACGAACATTTTGGAGCTGTAATGAGCCTCAGGCCTGGTGAAAGACACACACTAAGAAAGATGTAGCCTACATGTAACCAACTCAAAACCTAGCCACAGGGGCCAGCATGTCTGAAAACTGGCTTACTATTGACCAGCTAGCTAAAATTAAGGTGCCAAAACTGGGCACAAATGTGATTTCAGCTTGTGCTAATGCCTCCTGTTTTTATGTAGCTATGAACTCACCAGGTAGGAGTAATTCGTGTATCAAGATGTAAAGCGATGGCTTGGCTGCTGACTGTTGTGACTACTTAAGTCAAACACGTAAACTGAACCGAAATATCCACAAAAGTATTTAAAATACTAAGCAACACTAAGATAGTGTTAAGGAAGTCACACTCCTAAAACCCATTTTCATCAACAAAACACTAATGAGGAGGAATGTGGTTAGTAATGGTCAACACTCCTGGGCATAACGAAGGCGCTTGGTGGCAATGATGAGCAGCGGAGTAAGCCGGCCCCGAGGAGCCATCAAGTTATACAAGTGATGTTATCCTTGTCCCACCCTATCCCATCCCACCCCATCCCTTAAACCTGGCATTTCCTGCTAGCATGGTAGCATAGCAGCTGCAAATCTAGTAGTTGCCTTATTTTCCCAAAAAGCACTTGTCCAGCCCCAAATAAAGGGTAAAACTGTAGCCTCTCCTCAGCCATGTTTGATGCTGTATAGGACACAGATGTTTTAAGCACTACACAGAGACCAAAGGGATTTCGCATACTGGTGTTCCCATTCCCTCCTCCCTTTCCTGTCTGGCTGACAGAGTGCCCGCCCCATCTCACACAAGGTCTCACAGGCTGGGCAGGCGCTCTATCAGAGCTCTACCTCCAGCCCTTTCTACATTATGAAAGATGTCCATCCTGCAACCATCCAGACTCAGCCCCCCACAGAGCTGGCAACTGTGCATGCTGGCATGCACCATTGTGTCACGCCGGATAGAGCTGTTTTAATTATCTTACTTTGGGAATATGTTCACCCAATCTAAGCCAATTAAATGAGCATTTTTCTCCACCAAATTATGTGTCCATCTTGATCATTATCCAAGTTGATAGGATGACATGGCCTACTGTACACCTGATAATTTTTATTTTCCCAATATCGGGGATGAAATGTAGGGTCTTCACAGTGAGCTATATCCCTAGCCTGCCAGGCTATCTATCTATCTATCTATCTATCTATCTATCTATCTATCTATCTATCTATCTATCATCTATCTATCTTGAGCATCATTATTGTATCTATCATACATCTATTTATTTTTTGTGGTACCAGGGGTCAAATTCAGGACCTTGTGCTTGCCAGGCAGGTGCTTTAGCCACTGAGCTCTCTCTAACCCTATTTATCTTTTGAGACAGGGTCTTGCTAAGTGCTGAGAGTGCAGGTGTATACCACCTCACTGAATCTGCAGCTGGTAAATGAAGGGCAAAAAGCCTGATGCTGGGGCTGGGGAGATATCTCAGTGGTCTGTGCACTTGCCTAGCAAGTGAAAGGACCCACAGTTGATCCCAAGTACCACATACCATGGCAGCCTAGAACCCTGGATGTGTGCTGCTAGCCACTCAAACTAGACATGGTGGCTCATGGCTATAATCCCAGTGCTGGGGAATCTAAGATAGAAGGATCACTATGAGTCTGAGCTGTGTAGCAAGACCCTGTATCACATAAAAATTAATTTAAAAAAATTTAAAGCCTGTTACGATGCAGTTTTGATGCAGCTTTACCACTACTACAGATACTCAACTGACCAAGTTCTGGCAGCTGCTGTGGAGTCACTGATAAATACACTCTGTAGGGTGCGTGAGGCACCTCTCTGTGCTTTTAAGTGCCGGCTGTTGCATCCCCAATGTCTCTACTTCTGGATCCTGAACTCTACTACTACTGTGTGAGGACTCAGATGTTAAATGAAACCTCCCAATCTTCAATGCTTTAAAAACCAAAAATTTGAACCAGAAAATAGCAAAGACCACAATACAGAATTTATTGGAATTATTTTGCTAAATAATTCATACACATTCAATATCACTGAATAGAAATAATATTAATTCAAAAAATACACCAAGACTCAAATTAGTGTCCTTAAAGAAACCCAAAAGCTTCTTGGTGACTGTTATGTTTAATAAATGGAATGTTATCTTTAACAAACCAATGAAGTCACATGTATTTCAGTCAACTTCAATATTCAATATTGCTAACAGGTTTTTCTATTTAAAAGCAAATAAAAAGCAAAGCCTTGTAATTTAGTGATTGCCATGTTTCTTGTCTCTGTTCTCAAATGCTACAGGAAGATATCTGATGAAAGGAAGCGGAACACCTAGTCTCAGAAATGTTCAAAACTGCAAGGGCGCTCTTAAAATTATCAGCATAAATATTTAAGATTCCCATCTGACAGATTCCTTCATTTTTGTGACTAGGAATGCTCTCAAAACCCTTCAATCTTACTTCATGATAGCTATCATTATAGCTAGGTGAGTAAACCAAAAATATCTCCCCTGTACTGGCTGGCCTGAAGCATTAAATGAAAACGTGTTAACATCTCTTCAAAGACACTGTGATAATCAGAGTACAAATTCTAGCATTTCTGATCAAAATGCTGCAGTACTAAGGGATGCTTTTTGCCTAATAGCAAATACGTTAGAAAATGTCTCCTCAATAAGCAAATTTCCTACCATGCATAGAAATAAGTGACTCTATTACAATATAAGAATCATCACCTTCTTTCCACTATTCCCAGTTACTTTCTAGTATTTCTTTTTCTTTTTTTGCAGAACTCGGGGTTGAACTCAGGCCTTTGCACCTGCCAGGGAAGCACTTATTCTACTGAGCCATCTTCCTGGCCCCTTTAATAGTATTTCTTTTCCTTGGTGAAGATCCAACCAGGGCTTGTGCACGTAAACACACTACCACTGTGCCATACCGAGCCCTTCTGGGATCTGTGCAGGTTCCAGGGCAGTGCAGCTCCTCCTACACCCGTGACCATGGAAACGGCCTTTCACTATCCCACCAACACAGAAGGGGACACCCATCTGGCCAGCCAGGTCAGCTGAATCAGCCTGGTGGCCTCTCGGTGACACATGGTCCAGCCAGGCCCTCACATCTTCTCCCCAAAGATTTTAGATATAAAATCTAATTATATAAAGACAAAAATTCCATGTTTTATGAAACCCTGTATACCAAACTGTAAGTGCTGAAAATGAGAAACATTTAAGAAATCTCCATTAAGAACCTTGAATACTACCTAGCATTAGTGATACAAGGAAAAGAAAAGGGAAAATAAATTTCTGAAAATTTTAAAAAGCATAGAAAATTCATTTAGACTCTACAGCCTTTTACACATTTTGTGCCTTTCAATGCTTAAACACAATGTCTAAAAATGAATTTACTAAACAAAAGTACCAGAAGAGAATTGAACATTATAAGATATATTTATTATTTTTCTGACCAAAGTGCAATGATTTTTAAATCTTCTTTAGCAAATAACTGTGAAAAAAGTATTCCAGAAAGTAAAATATAAATGGGAAATCTAGCCACTAGATTGCCTTCTATAATTCTACTCTAACCTATATTTAGGCTAGAAACAAACAAAAAACCTGAATTGCTACTAACGCGAGAACTGAATCATCTCAGCCTAGCACATGCATTTAAAGGGTTGACTTCTACAAGCTGTGTCGATCAGTTTGACCATAAACACCAGCATGTAACAGAACAAAAGGAGCACAGTCATTACATGTGATCCCTGCCCTGCCCCTCCAATTACATCATAGTAAAGCTGACCATTCGGTCAGGTGCTGAATCCCTGGTGAACCCAACCCAAACCTTGGGAGCAAAGGCTACATCTGGTCTCTCATACAACCCTGCCAAAGCTGTAGTAACCTAAGCTTTATCTTTCTGTAGGAAATGCTAAGTTATTTGATAACTATTAAAACATCGCTAGTAATCTATTTTCTGAGTTTGTTTACCAAACATCCTATGTAAGAACTGACTACACAAAAAGTTCCTTGAAAATTTGGTCCACAAATTCACTTAGCAGGTTAGAATTTGTAACCTGCAAGTAAAGGAAGTGGGAATCCCTAATCCTAACATGTTGTAATCACATTTTTTGTTTTGCATTGTTGAGACTGGGTCTTACTATGTAGTTTTGGCTGGCCTTAAACTATGTAGCCCAGGCTGGCCTTGAACTCAAAACCAATCCTCCTGCCTCAGCCTCCTGAATACTGGGATTACACATGTGACCACCATGCCCAGCTGTCACTGTGTAACAACTAAAGTGATATAACATGCATACTAAAAGTTTTGCTCACAGAAAGCACAAACTATAAAAGGGATAGTCTTTTTAATAAAAATGAAGAACTAGCTGATACTTTTGTTTTGTGAGCACCATAATAACTAAGACCAAGTTAAACCTGAATTCATTGTCTACTCGTGTGACTAAAACAATAAAATAAAAAATTTAATGTCTTACTATGTATTTTCTAGCCATTAATTAAGATGTAATTTTGAAAGATTAAAACTGCCTTAAAAAGGGATTGGATAGCAGCTATCAAAGCATTATTCAAGCATGATTTCAAGGACGCTTCAGGTTCTGAGTTAGCCTTCTTTATCAAAAATCTTCACAACATCACCAAATACCTGCAAAGGAAAAAGATAATTTTAAAAGCAGATATTGTTAAAATACCACATAGTATGTATGAGGCCTTCTGTTCAATTCCCAGCAACAAAATAAAAAAAGAAAAGAAAAACCAGAATCTATATTCCTTACCATGTAGCTAAGTTCCTAGCAGTAAATTATATGTTATTTTTAACAGATCATTTTAAAAATCATATAGTTTCTTTGTTATATCTATTTACTTTGGCCATGAACCTCTGGACCTCTCTCTCTGTCAGAAGCTTCAGAGAAGCTGGGAAGGCAGCTCAGGCTTACCCCCAACCATGCCAGGAACCACGAGAGGCACATGCATGGCTGTGGCATTAAGCCACCACATGGACACAGTCATACTGAAGCTACAGCCCTGTCATGAACGTGTTAAAGACACTAGAAATATCTGTATGCTCTATGAGCTCAAACCACCATTAATAGAGCCCACTGAGTTATGATGGCGAAGAAGTGATAAGTCATGGAGCCCTGTACCTCTGGACCTATTTGTTAAAAGATGGAAGAGAAAAAGTAGCCTGGGGCTCTGGAGCTAGATGACGTGACAGTCACACTATAGATTTTTTTAAAAAAAAGAACATGATCCAAATCATAGAACTCAAAGTACCAGTTTTCCAGTGTTTGGGCAAAGAGGTTTGGAATTAATAAACCACCCACATGTCATGAAAAACAAGTCTAAAGTTATAAAACCCATTTTAGACCTATTCAAAAAGGAGAAAAACTAATTTTCTCATTTAGTCTCAAATGTCTTAAAAAGCAAACTATTATAATATTTGTTTTTCTCCTGTCTATACCAAAAGAAATAATCACATTTTCCCTTGACTTTTTCTTCAAACATAGGTCACAGGCACTTACTTCATCAACAGATCGGGATGCATCTATTTTCTTGACTTTCCCCATGTTTTCATATAAGTCAATAATTGGCTTTGTTGACTGAAGATAAGTCTGGATCCTGCAAAAGCAGCAAATGTCACATTGTAGGTGCCCAACCAGCCCCTCCACATTACAGGCGCTTGCAGGACTGTACCAAGGAGACTCAACTCATTTCCTCTCTTTTCACAAGGCACCACAGCTAGATAAACACAGCATGCTCTTCTCTGGGCCACAAGGAGCAGGGACTTAGTGTCAGTCAAATTCCACTCTGGGATTAGAATGATTAAATGCAAAAATTGAAAGTACCTCTTTTCCAAGCTCTCTCTGTTGTCATCACTTCTACCACTACTTTTTCCCCTTTCAAGACATCGTTCAATACAGATCTAAAAAGAGATTTATTTGAAAGCTATTTTAAAAGCAGAAAATATGAACTTGCCATTCTTATACTCTGAAAATAAAATATAGTTTGAAGAGGCCACTAAAAGAAATCCTGCATTGAATCCAATGTGTCTAATTCATTAATCAACATGGAGTCTTTTAAAATTTAAACATGTGGTTCAATTTATATAAACTAGGTTAAGTACAGAGCATAATAAGAATTCATTCATGACTCAGTTTTTCCTGTGTGTATTTTTTTCAAACCGCAATAAAAAGATCTGTATGTGTATGGCTCCATCTTGGATATATTATTAACTTATTAGGTATGAATTACATGCCTCAAACTTTATTCCATTTTTGCTTACTTTACAATAATTCCACAAATATCCAGATATTTAAGAGTCAACACATTTGAATAAAGCATCTCTTGTTAATCATGAATAAACATTCCTTAGTTATAAAGCTGTGGTAATATCTTACTTTGAAGGATAAGCGAAAACATATTTTGGGGGTTGGAACAAGAGAGCTACATTTTTAAAACAACTCAAAGCCTATGAAGAGACTCTGTACCAAAGGCAGGCACATTTGCCACTTGGCCTAAGAGTGGCCAACTTCCTTCAAGGCACTACTTCAGATTCTTATTCTTTCAGGCTGCTGGCATTAACTGAATGACATTTATATCACAACAGCTGTCAAACACAAGCCTTTCAATTAAATGATCCTAAGAAATTTATATAGCTATTCAAAAGTATATCTGAGTATGTTATGAGAAATATTAGAAAAAAGCAAACAAAAATAAAAACTGTCAAGCCTTGTCCCACCCCCAGCACTGAACAAAGCATCTTCCCACTGAGCTACATCCAGTCCTTTCTACTTTTTTGAGACAAGGTATCACTGAGTCACAAAATTGCCAAGGCTGGGATGACAGGTGTGCACTCTACCTTTTTCAAGATTACTTTATTCTTAGAAGATAAGCCAGGGTATGATCCAACTTTTAAAAAGCATGGGTTTCTTTTCCAATAAACAATATACTCTCTGAAAATACTGTATACATAAGATAGTTTACCTTCATTATCTATATTGTACGTATTTAAACAACTTTTTGTAAACAGAAAATTTATATTCACAAGGCTACTGATTCCAAGAGTAATCTAAAGTTTTTGTTTACCCAGTCAACCAAACATACATCTATCAACAGAAAATATAAATATAAATACAAGATCACATTTTCCTTAATAGTTGACAATCAGTTGCTTAAAGCCCACATACATGGGCAGATGAAGATTTTCATTACCTCATTATTACAGTCAAAAAACAGCACAAAAGATACATCTGCTTTCCCATCCATGGTCTTGTTCCAGCCTTGAAGGTTGTCTTGATTTCTTGGAAACCCATCAATCAAGAATTTATTCTTCTGGGAATTGGCAGCCATTGTTTGATCCATTTCCTAAAGAAAAAAGATTTAGGTTCAATATTACATTAACAAAAGGGATGAAGAAAGATAGTGAATACAATTTGATTTGTTCTTTAAACTATAAGATTAGAGTAAAAGGCATATGAAAACTAGGTTACATGAAAAAAATGTATTTCCATGGTTGCCTCAAGCTAGTGGCATTATGGGGATATGCCTTACACATACACACACAAATTATCTTGAAGTTCCCAATTTTTATAGAGTAAGCATATAGGACTATAGTTTGGATGTTGACTGTCCTCCAAAGGTCTACCTACGAGCTAGGCTTGAACACTGGGGTGGCACTACCAGGAGGCCCTGTGGACCTTTAGGAGGGGCCAGTAGAGGTCCATAGGTCACTATGGGCATACTCCTGCCCTTTTGTTTTTTTCTCTTCTTTCCTGTCAATGAAGTGAGCCATTTACTCCACTACGAGCTCATCTTTACCATTTAGCACCCCCACCAGTGGCTCACAGCAATGGTCCACCCCATCTCAGACCAGAATTCCAAAACCTATGAACCAAAGCAAATAAGTTAGCTATCAGCTATTTTATTATAGTTACAGAAAACTAATACAGTATTATGGTGGTCAGCTTTCTTGTTGCCAAAATACCTTAAAGCAAGGAGTTTCCTTTGGCTCACAGTTTCTGAGATTACAGTCCATGGTAAGCTGGTTTAAGGCAGGGTTTTGGAAGAAGCCTGTAGAGGAGCAGATCTGCTCACTTATGGCAGTCAGGAAGCAGAGTGCAGGGGAGCGAGCCAGAGGGAGACACACCTTCCAAAGGCTCACTGTGACCTGACTCCAAATGGGCCCCAAGTCCCAACAGCACATTCAGCGCTGAACATCAGTGGTTTAATCTAGTGATGAGTACAGTGTCCTCTAATCCATCACTTCTCCAGGAGTCTCTCAGTTCAGGTAAGTTGACAACATGAATTGGTCAAAGCATATATTACTTTCACATATAAATCCACAAAGTCATAAATAAGTAATAAAAGCAGCAATAAGAGGAAACTAACCATTAACCTATACCTTTGCATGAGCAAAAAGAGATGGTCTTGCCTTCCTTTTGCTTTTTCTAAGTCATTCTGCTAGGATAAAAAGTATGCTACTTTCATCAGTGTTCATCTTTATTATCATTCAAGTGGAATGGCAAAAATCGTTGGTTCACCAGTGGTGGTGTAGCCCTGCAATCCCAATGCTCAGGAGCTGAGGTAGGGTAATCACCATGAGGCTGAGGCCAGCCTGAGCTACACAATGAGTTCAAAGCCAACCTGAACTACACAGTGAGGCCCCATCTCAAAAAACAAACAAAAGTAAAACGAAAAAAGCTTCAGGAGGCTGGGGCAGGAGGATCACTGCCAGTTTGAGACCAACCTGGGCTACAAAGTGAGTTCAATGCTAGCCTGAACTGCATAGTGAGACCCTGACTTAAAAAGAAAAAAAAAACTTTGGAGAAATATAAAAACAGTGTTAGCATTATTAGTATAATTTTTTTTAACTGAGGCTAAGTAGTCTAAATATCACTGACTGCCCTAAAATATAGGTAGAAAAAACAAAAACATTGCATCAGAAATAAAGACCAATATAATCTGACATCCTCATCCTAAAGGTGCTTTGAGATGGGATGCAGGAATATGAGGTATGATAAATGTGCTATATTTATACCACCACAGCAACCATTGAAGAACAGTAGCCATGCCCCTCCGCTATCCCATGGCCGTGGGCCTCAACAAGGGCCACAAGGTGACTAAGAATGTGAACAAGCCGAGGCACAGCTGCTGCCACGGACGTCTCACCACACACACCAAGTTCGTGCGGGACATGATCCAGGAGGTGTGTGGCTTCGCCCCCTATGAGCACTGCACCATGGAGCTGCTCAAGGTCTCCAAGGACAAGCGCACCCTCAAGTTCATCAAGAAAAGGGTGGGGATGCACATCCATGCCAAGAGGAACTGTGAATTGCTGAGCAATGTGCTGGTCACCATGAGGAAGGCAGCTGCCAAGAAGAACTGAGCCCCTCTGGAATAAAGCTTTGCAGAAAGTTAAAAAAAAAAAAAAGATAAATGTGCTATGATAAATTCCTAACCTCCAAATCTTTGCCACTTCCAGTCACCACAGCATAGCAGAGATGCCTGACTCTGACAGACCTTACAGGTGCCTCTAGCCCAAAGCAAACCAACCGTCATCGTCCTCCATGCTCAGACTTTCATAGTTCTCAAGATGGACATGGCTGCCAGGACCTGATAACTTTTCTAAGGGTTGGCTTTATTCCAGCATTTAGGTGTTTCTCCAGTATTCATAAAACTTCTACAAAACACTTTTTGGGGCTTTTGTTAGTAGCTTTTCTATACCATTTATGACAGTGGATGACATCTGAAGAGAGCACACCAAATATTTTCATTCAACATACATTTATTCAACACCTGCCAGTGAACATGAAGAGCAAGTGCTCTTGCCCTTGGAGGGTTCACCATGTAGTGCAGGCAGAGATGTGTGAATATCAGGGAGAGTACTAAAACAAGGCATGTAAAGGCTGCTATGATAAAAAAAAAAAAATAAGCCCAAGTGCCAGAGACAGATTTACCAGAAAGTTGGCAACAGCTTTTTTTTTTTTTGGTCTTTTTTGAGATAAGGTCTCATGGCCTTGAGTTCATTTTGTATCCCAGGCTGGTCTCAAACTCAAATATCCTCCTGCCCTAGCCTCCTAAGTACTAGGATAGTAGGTGTGTGCCACCACACCCAGCTGGCAGTAGATTCACATGAGTAATAAAATAGCAAGCAGGCAAGGATCAATGTCCACAAAATGCTGACAAGCCAAAGTATGAGGGCTGAAAAATGAGAGAACATATAGCTTTGATGCATTCAAACTAAACAGCTATAATTCAATCTTAACACACATAGTAATATGAGACACAAGCTAGAAAGAAAGCAGGTTAAAGTGAGCATGTTGATGAGAAAGGAGATGATGGAGAGAAGAGAATGTAGAAAAAGGAACTGGAAAGGTTTCTTCACTAATTAGATTTGGCAAAGTGAGCAGGGTAAAGAATATAGGATGGTTCCTGTAGTTCCCGTAGCTGGTAGAAACAATAACCAACTCAGAAAATAAAGGGAGATCCCATATCAGCTGACACATTTAGCCTCTGACATGTTAATTTTGAGACCATGTGAGACATCCAATTAAATACTTTCCAGTCAGAAATATGTTGGAATTAGAACAAAGATTTGTGCTAGAGCTGTAAATATCAGCACATATAATGATTGAGCATGGTTAAACCAATCTAGCAATGTATATACAAGAATTATAAAGAACTAAGACTGAGAAGACTAGAGACCTGAGAAGCATTATTTATGAAACCTGCAACAGAAAAGAAGTTATCAGAGACTGAGAAATACCAGTGGCTGAACAGGGATGAGAATGAACAGAAATGATGTCACAGGAACAAAAAAACTATGAGTTCCACATAGCCAGTTATTAGAGGTAAATGCTAGAAAATAATGACCAACAGTATCCCCTAGACTTAACAGAGACAATGACCAGCAACACACAGGAACAGTTTTTCTGGAGATGCAAACAGCACCTCACTGCAAAGGGTTGAAAAGTAGAAGGAACACAGACTTTTACAACACTCAGCTATAACTAAGAGAAAGAGCATTTCATCCAGGGAACAGGGAGAAAGGATTTATTCTGGTATGGAAGCAGGTTTCTCCAGCCTCCCAGAGAAAGTTAAGATGGTGTGTATGAGGCCCTCTTCATCCTTAAGTGTGTCTGGCTCCACCCAGATGCCTTTGTGTTTTTCTCCCCATTAGGCTTCAGGCATTTTTTAAAAAAAGTTCCCAATACTGTATTTCTCCCTCATTGTTTATGTCAAAAGACCTTAGAAGCTGGTGAGATGGCTCAGTAAATACGTGCTTCCCTTGCAAGCACAAGAGCCTGAGTTCAATCCCTGGTTCTACAAAAAAAAAAAAAAAAGACCTATTAATGGCCACATTCTAGGGGTCTTCAGGAAAGAGTTACCAAGTAAATGCCAAGTGTAATTTTTTTTTTTTCTTTTTCTTTTTTTGGGCAGAACTGGAGATTGAACCCAGGCCCTTGTTCTTGCCAGGAAAACGTTTATTCCACTGAGCCATCTCCTCGGCCTCTAAACCAAGTGTATGTTTTCAGATGGAGTAATTTTATTCTGACAGCTACCAAATCCCACCATTACACACTGATGATGGTGATGCATGTGCCAGGAAAGACTGAAAGAATAATAATGAGAAGGCTATGAGTGAATAAAGAGAAAAAAGAAACAGACGATTCATTCAAAAGAAAGGAGATAGGGCTGAGGATATAGCTCAACAGCACAGTGTATGCCTGGCAAGCACAAATTCCTCAGTTCAATTTCCAATAACAAAAAAAAAAAAAAAAAAAAAAAAAAAAAAAAAAAAAAAAAAAAAAAAAAAAAAAAAAAAAAAAAAAAAAAAAAAAAAAAAGCAGTAAGAGAGGGTGAGGACAGACAAGGCAGGGGAAGAAGAATAAATAGAAATGGAAGGAACATTGGGAGTGAAGGGTTAAGAACACACACATGGATGTTCAGTTAAACTCCAGCTGATCCTTGAGCAAGGCAAAGAATCCTGGCTACTGTTCAACTTCTTCCCAGATGAGAGCAGAGTTTCCAGTTCTGTCATTCTCTAACACTATTATGACTACCTTCCATGTGTAACAAATTCAACAATCAAAATTTTCATTACTCAAATGAGAAATGGGCTTAATTTCTTATTTTCATAAGGGTTTGAACTGGCTGACATTTATAACTCCTTACCCTCTTTAATAAACTGATGGTTATCTCAACTGGCACAATCTTTCCTTCTTTAATGTACTTTCCAATGAGTTCACCATACTGTGACTCTGGGTTATTCCTTTCATCACGAAGAAGTTCTCCTGCAGAAAGGTGTGTATAGCCGTATTTCTGAAAGAAACAACACACAGGGAGAAAAAAATCAGAATTTATTCAACCCACTGGCAGGACATTTTTTCTTTGTGTTAATCTCTATATTCTACTTTATCTATAGTAAACACAGTTGTTTGAGAGGTTTTGTCTTTTTGAAACAGGGTTTCACTATGTAGTTCAGGCTGGCCTCCAACTTGCAGTAACCCTCCTGCCTCAACCTCTGGAGTGCTGGGCTTATATGCACGCATCACCACACCCAGCCTAATGAACAAATTTTGTTGTACATTAAATAGTAAAGGAAAATACCAGAGAAATTTCAAATAATTGTTTGCTGCCTTACCTTTCATAGCCATAATGTTCACACATCATTAAATCATTTCAAAATTTAATTATTGAAATATTAATATCTCATTATACTCCTTCATGAATTTAATCAAAAGTTTAAATGCTAATATTGTTCAAAGAAATATCTAACATGGGCTGGGGAGATAGCTCAGTGGAATAAGTGCTTGCCTGGCAAGTGCAAGGTTCTGAGTTCTATCCCTGGTCCTGCAAAAAAAAAAGAAATGTTTACCTATATGACTCACCAGATATGGCAGTGCACACCTGTAATCCTAGCTATTTGGGAAGCTGAAGCAGGAAGACTCAAACTCACAGCCTGGGTAACTAAGTGAGACCCTCTCAAAAAATAAAAAGGGCTGAGAATGTAGACAGCACAAAGGCTCCAAAGTTTAATCCTCAGTGGTGGAGGAAAAAATCTCTATGATTCAAGATAAAATCAACTTGCCTGGCAAGTGCAAGGTCCTGAGTTCAATCCCTGGTATCACAAAAACAAACAAAAAAGAAAATCAAACACATACACACACAGAAAAAAAAAACAAAATATCTTATCACTGTTGGCTCTACCCACCCTTCTATAAAATTCTCTATTGTTTAAAAGTCAACATCTGCTAGGGATAGAGCTCTGTGGCAAAAGTGCCTTCGGGGAAAGCACAAGGTCCTGAGTTTAATTCCCGGCACCCAAAATAAATACCCAAATAAAAATCAACATCTCTAAATTGAGTGGCTGAGGCTGTAACTCAGTGACAGAGTGCTTGCCTCACATGTAAGGGCATCACAGTCTCTCCTCATCACCCAACATCCATTGCCTGCCTTTTCTTGCAATGAGAAGTCTCATTTGTAAAATGGGAATGCAGTACTGTCCTTGTGGTTAAAGGAGACTGTGTATAAACTGCCTACCACAGAGCCCGAAACATATCAGGATGAAAGCTATCAATCACCTCTTTGCTATCCTGAAGATACTTATCTTAAATAACCTCAAATCTGTTTTATATTATAGAGCACTGTACAATGATGTTTATGTCAATGATGAATTGTAATTTAAGTGGTGGTCTTCTAAGATTATAACATAGCTAAGACTTCTCATTGCCTAGTCACACTGCAGCTGTCACACTGTTGTAGCACAGTGTATTATGTGTTTATGGTGATGCTGATATAAATAACCACATCGTGCTGCCAAGCATGTTAAATACAGCACATAAAATTATAAACAGCTCACAACACTTCATAATGAGAACAAACTCCTGTTAGTGATTTATGTATTTACTATACTTCTTGTTATGCTAGCATATACTTTTAATTATGGGGGTATTCTAAAACAGTATACAGTAATTCCCTTGATTTACAAATGCTTCTGTTTGCAAACAATTCAGTTCTCAAACAAAAGCATTCAGCACAATTTTGCTTCCCTTTGCAAACTGCATGAGAGGCAAACATGGCCACAGTATCTTCCCCATACAAAAAAATGCAACCATCTTTCTCAAAATTGTAAAGCCAATTACGTTTATGAACTTTAGGACAGGTACCACTGTATCAGGTGTATATAGTGGTGCAGACCCAAATCTCAGCACTTTAGAAACTGAGGCAGGAGAATCATAAGTGCAAGGCCAGCCTGAGCTACATAGTAAGCTCAAGGTTAGCCTGAACTTCACATACAGTGAGACCCTGCCTCTAAAACCAGAAAAATTAATGAACTTTTAAAAACCCAATATGGTGGGTTGACATGTTGCCCTGGCAGCAACCTCACACACTTCATGTTTACTGAGTGTCTTGATCACACCCGGAGGCCACTGGAGTGACTGGCATACTACACGCACCACCTGGCTTTATATAAACACACTTTATGGTTTTTGATCAGCAAGGACTCTAACACTTTCTTAGACCTTACTTCCATTACTCAGTGATGCATAATTTAACAAGGATAATTCTGAGAAATGAGATGTTAGGTGACTGTTGGTATGTGAACATAAGAGTGTAGATATACAAACTAAGATGCATACAATGTCACAAAGTGTCTGGGATCAAGTCACTCCAATAAGCTATGGTTGGCTGAAGCATTATAATATAGGGCAGGACTGTGGGTGTACAGACACTTCTTAATGGCTGTTACAGTTTCTATCTAGACAATCCCCAAGCCTCACATATGCCTACGTGGGATGGAGGGATCCTACCTGGATCACGAGAGTGTGATATGCTCAGTGAGTTTATAGATGAAACTGACACTGGGGGATGAAGCCTGGCTGGGAGAGGTGGGTCATGGGTATGGCCTGGAAGGGTTTGTCTTCCCCCTCCTCCTATGATCACACTCTGCCATGCCACAAGCAACTCTTCCCTGCCAGGCCACCTGGCCTTACAGCTAGCCAACTATGCACTGAGATGTCTACAACCTGTGAGCCAAAATAAGCACTTCCTTTAATTTGTCAGTGTCTAGCATTGTGTCCTAGTGACAAGAAAGTACCTAAGACAATGGCTTGACAGACAAACCAGTCAAGAGGCTGGACAAATAGCTCAGCAGATTAAAGTGCCTGCAAGCAGGCACAGGGGCCAGGGGTTCAAACCCCAAGCCTGCCATGCTGGGCCCCAACCCCAGAGCACACTGAGATGGCAGTTGAGATTGGGCTTGGTGGTAAGCGCCTATAATTTCAGCACCTGGGAGGCTGTAAGCTGGAGAATCACTATAAGTCTGATCTAGTAGTGAGACCCTGAGCACCCTGTAGCCCCTTCCCCAAAACAGAAAAACAAAAGTAAATGTATAAACTTTAAATTAAGCACACATAGCTGATATCCCAGCATTCTGGGAACTAAGGCAAGAGGATGGCAAGTTCAAGCCCAGCCTGGGCAATTTAGTGACTCAGTGAGACCATGTCTCTAAATAGAAAAGGGCTGAAGATATAGTTCAGTACAAAGGCACTGAGCTCAGTCCTCAGCAGTGTGTGTTATGGTTTGTGTCTAGAAAAACCTCAAGTGGCCACAGGGACGGCTTTTTCAGAACCTAGAGTTTGTGACCGGTTTGTTGTCCAGTGCCTGGATGGGATTGGGGATGTGAATGCTACACTCACTCTAGGGTGGGCAGCCCACATACAATGTAAGGGAGGAAAAGAGGCTTGCTTCTCCCTTTTGCTCTTTTTGCATTTTCTGTCACCATGAATGGTTGCCCCTATGCCATGCCACCCTGACTTGGAACCAGCCGCTTATGGATTGAACCTGCCACCAACAGTGAGCTAAATAAACCTTTCCTTCCTTAACCTTGGGTGTTGAGTACATTTGGCTCAGCAATGAGAGAAAAGTAACTAAGACAGCAGGAGAAGAAGGGGATAAATTTTTTCATCATTTACAGAAAATAGAAACAAATTCAAAATTGTTGCCAGGCATGATGGTGCATAACTTCAGTCCCAACACTCTAGGTGGCTGAGGCAGGAGGATAACAAGTTCATCCCTGGCCTGCACAACTCAGAAAGACTGTTTCAAAATTAAATTTTTCTTAAAACAGGGCCTAGGGAGGTGTGGCCTAGTCTAAAGGCCCTAAATTCAGTACCCAATACAAGAAAATTATTAATTCTTTACACTGTTATTTTACAATTATTTTCAGATCACTTAATAAATGTAGTTTGATCATTAAGTAAGGTAAACTTATCAAAAGTTGGTTTATAAAAAAATAAGTGTGCTGTTCTTGCTTCAGCAGCACATTCACTAAAAACAAACGAGCGTGACCTACTTTTCTCACTATGTACAGCTCTCAAAAGCACTTTGCAACTACTGTCCACAAAATTTTATGGCAGCTTCATTTCCCACTATTTATTTTGGCTTCAACTTGGAAGTCTCTGCTTGCTGGATGCTCTACTCTGGTCTAGCAATTACAGCACATGGTAATGCTGAGTAAATGCAGAGACAAACAGAACTAAACAATGGCAAACGCTCAGGAAAACACCAATGGTACAGATTACTCTGTAATGCTCTGCTGTATGAACAACATATACATTTACAGGCCTAGATAGTAATTTAGAAATTAGTGCACTCACTGTTTCCTGACATTGGAGACTTCAAATTTGCAAGCTTTATACTGCATTAAAATAGCGTTTGGCATTATATTGCTTTTTTTTTTTTTTTTTTAAAGAGAAATTAGTTATAAACTGTAGATGTATACAAATGACCATTTAAAAAATAAATCTATACTTTATCAAAAAGAGGAAAGGACCTTACCTGAAAAGTCTAATAAAACAAGAAATTTAAATAAATATAACCATGTCAAACTTATATGTCTTTAAAATTCTGATCTGCATTCTATTTTTAAAATCTTCTGTATAGCAGTTATACTTTTATACCATATTTTTAAGGATTTGCTGAAAATTTTGTCCTACCAAAGAATTTCAACAACAAAAAAAGCAACTATCCCTTACAAACTAGTTATTATGCCGTTTAATAACAGCTAGACTTTAAAGAGCATATTTTCAAAGCATTCTGCTGTCAGTTAGTGGTCACTTATGCCAATTTTCAGAAAAGCAAGAATGGAAAATTCCCAGTTTTAACCAAAATTCTTTTCACATGATCTGAGATTTCCTCACAATTAAAACCTAGTTAGGTCACTAACTATAGTCTAAGGGCAACATTCACAACCACAGCATTGGATAAATACAATAAACTACAATAGCTAAAAGTATAAGCCACCACGCAACTAAAAATAGATTTCTGGCTTAGAGTTCCCTAGTTTAGCTATACCACTCACCGCCCGCACACTATTATAAGGCACTGTCAGTGAAGCTCACAAAGGCCTTACAAGAGGCTGCAAGTTCAAGGCTAGGCTGAGCTATGTGAGTTCAAATCCAGCCTGCTTAGGGAAACTCTTAAAATACAAAACAAAACAATCATCTCACTACTGTGAAAGCATGAGGCTGAACAGACAGAGGCCAAGCCAAAGGTGGGGGCCAGACCAGGACATCCCTCTCCTAAGCTGACATTATGCATATTATGGGTTGAGGATTCTGTAGATCAGGTGACGTCATGGCAAGGATGAGCAGAAAGAAGCTACTCATCACTGCTCAATGTCCTCTGAGCCCTGGGAGCGGGGAAGCTGATGCAGGAGCAGTAGACAGTGACCCCAGAGCACCAGTGCAGCTCAAGTGTGAGGACACACTTCCTCCAGGCCACTAACACTCATCAGCAGGTGCTTGGGCCTCAGCACCTGCTCAGGCCTCCAAGGGTCTGACATACAATAGGTAGGCACAGTTAAAACTGGCCTTTGAATGCCTATGTATGAAGTATGGTTATTTGTTTCAAAGACATTTCCAGTAAAAAAAAAAAAAAGTTTATAATTAATCTAAATAATTTTGAAAAGATTTCCCAGAAATAATGCCCACCAGTCCTGGGGAAGTTACTTTTCCACTGACTGTGAGATCAATGTTCAGGTTCGTCCTGGCCAACCTTTTAATAACTGTCAGGATGTTTCCTTCCAGCCCCTTCCAAAGAGGACTGAAAAGAGACTCATCCTAAAGTAATCATCATTAAAGTACAAGTATAAAGAAAAGAGACTATAATAGTGAGGGGAAAGCTAAGGATAATATCTGACTTAAATTGATAGTAGATTTCCAATCTCATTTTGAGTCTGCTCTTATTGCATTCCTAAATGCATATATTCCATTTAACTATGCCACTTAATTGCAAACCCATATATTAACAATAAAGTATATTTTCAAAGCATTCTGCTGTCAGTTAGTGGTCACTTATGCCAATTTTCAGAAAAGCAAGAATGGAAAATTCCCATTCTTATTGCCCAGAAGCAATGGCAAGGTTATAAATGAAGCTAAATTATTTAAGCAAAAAGCTTTAGCAGACAAGACTACATTGACATGACTTCCCTTTCTAATAATGGTATTTTGAAAGCTTATATCCTGCAAAGGAGAAAAAGATAGATATTATAATTTTTTCAGCCACAGACAAGTATAGCACCATTTCATTTTTCTCAATGTTTTGCTCTTCATTTAAGGCTTAATTCAGGCAATTGTTTGAACTTTTTTTTTTTTGGTCGCAGGGATCAGATTCCACCTTGTGCTTGCCAGGCAGTACTTAGGCCACCAGGCTATCTCCCCAACCCTGAATTTATTTTTAAATCTATATGTATTTATTGAACATTTACAAAGTACTGGGCACTGTGCTGATTCACAAGAGGGTATACAGGTTATATTCACAAAGGATGACTTGCCTTTACAAAGTGACTAAGTCCTCCCACTAACTAACAATGGCATTTATTTGTTTGTTTTCATTTTTTCAGACAGGGTCTTACAATGAAGTTCAGGTTGGCCTGAAACTCATAATGTAGCCCAAGCTGGCGATCTTCCTGCCTCAGCCTCCCAGATTCTGGAATTATAGGAACGTAACCCCATGACCTGATAATAAAGGCAATCTTTATACTTTCATACATTCACCGGTCTTTATAAACTCTGACGTTGGTTCTTCAGAAGCAATGGCAAGAAGGCAAAATAACAGAACCAAGAAAAACAATGAGTTAGAATCTACTGGACTATGTAGACTCAGACCTCCCCTAACATGTTATAGGAAGCTTCTCAGACAATTGAGTATGCTGTAGTATTTATATTCCAATAGGCCTCTACTCCCAACTGTGAACTGGAATTTTCACATTTCCATTTCATTCTGTGGTCAATCCAGAATTCCTTTTAAAGTTACCTCCACCAATCCAAATCACTCTATATTCCCTACATTAGAAAGAGATGGAGAATGGTCAGAGATAGCCAGGCCCAGAGACCCCAAGGCGTTCAAGGAAGTCAGAGGTAATAATTTGAAGACTACTAACATTAACAGAGGGATACATCTGTGTTTGTATATACAGAACAGTTAGGATAAATATGCAGTACTTTCACATAATTCTATGAGAAGAAAGATTTGCACTAATAGTGTTTGGACAGGATAGCCTGTCTGTTTCTTGTACTATGGATAACCACTAGGAAGATAATATAAAAAGTATTAACTATTGAAGCTGTACTATAATTCATCTTTAAAAAAAAAAAAGAGTCGGGCATGGTGGCGCAGGCCTGTAATCCCAGCACTTGGGAGGCTGAGGCAGGAGGATTGTTGTGAGTTTGAGAGAAAGTGAGCTTAAGGTCAGCCTGAACTGCATAGTGAGACCCTGTCTCAAAAAAAAAAAAGATAGGTATACAGCTACGTTCTCTTAATTCAATGAGTAGAAGCCTCTGCTCTAATAGTGTTTGTAAACAGAATATCATGTCTGCACCTTATACAACCAATAACCACTACAAAACAATATGCAATGTATTAATTATTAAATCTGTTCTACTAATTTGATTTCAAATTGTCTCATTGCTATTTGTTCTTCAATAAAACTATGGAAAATTAAAAAAAATAAATGTATTTAGAGGCTAAAAAAAAAACAAAACCAAACAGTTGGTGTCTTCTTATTCTTAGAAAACACCAACCTTGTTAATTTAAGTGATCAGTTCTCATAGTGGACCACATAGCCCTACCTGGGAAGAACAGTATCTTGAAAAATATCCCATAGCTCACTGACAACCCAAATATTGTTGCAGGGGGCACAAGAGCCTTGAATTTGGTGAATTCAGTTCCTGTAAGAACACTTGGAGAAACAGACAGCAATGATAACATAGATGCTTATACATATTAAAAAACAAATCATGGCTGTGCATGATGGGGCATGCCTGTATCCCAGCACCTTGGGAGACTGAGGCAGGAGATTACCATAGGTTCAAGGCCAGTGTGGGTTCCATAAGTAAATTCAAAGCTTTCTGTTTCTTTGAGACAGGATATCACTATGTAGTCCAGACTGGCCTTCAACTAATGGTGATAACTTCTGCTTCAGCCTCCTGAGTGCTGGGACTGCAAGAGTGCACTACCACACCAGTTTAAAACAGGTTTCTTGACCACTACCCAGGCCTATCAGTATTTGTTTCATATTTTTAAAAAGCTAATACAATTAAAATAACTTACTCAGGGAATATCAAAAGGAAAAAATCAGCATAAGAGCTGCAATTACTTGAGAACAAGGTTTGTGAAAAGCCTCATCTAGAAAAAACAGTCAGGGGCTGGGGAGATGGCTCAGTGGAATAAGTGCTTCCTTGACAAGCACAAAGGCCTGAGTTCAATCCCCAATTCCACCAAAAGAAAAAGAAAAGCCCAGCAGTCCAAGGTCCCACCCCTTGGCCCCAGACCCAGTGCAGCTTGGCCTGTGAGTGAGAGTTCCAGGCCCGCTGCGCCGGAGAGAGGTTTCCCAGCGGTCCCAGGTCCCACTGTGCAGCCCCAGACCAAGCACAGCTCAGCAGGGAACCAACAGAGGGGAACCACAGGAGCTGCAGCAAAAAGGAACTGAACACAACAGCTAGATCCAGTCCAGGCATAACTGGATAATCTCAAACTTAATAGACTGGCACCCGAATCTCATTACATGCTAAGGTTATAGCTGCACCAAAGCGCTACACCAAAGGTCAGGGGTCAGTGCTACACAAAATGAGAAAGACAAGGGGAAAAATGCAATCTCAGACCTCAAGTCCACCAGTAAGGGCAGAGGACACTGGCTCGGCTGTAATGAATGAATTAACAGATACAGCAGCAAAGGAACAAGAGCAGAAAGGTATAGAGAAAATCATAGGAGAAGTAATTCCCCAAATTAAAAAAGAAATATCTGAATACATAATATCTGAAATAAAAAATGAATTCCAGAAACATTGGGTGGAAAAACAATGCTCACCCAGAACAAGTGCAGAGAGCACTGTTCCAGCTGAAATGTATGAATTAACAGCATCTGAAGCAAATAAGCAACAGCAGAAAGGTCATGAGGAACTCAAAGCAGAAATAATTTCTGAAATCAAAAAAGAATTCTTTGAAAAAAAAGAATTCTTTGAAATCATAGCATCAGAAATACAGAAAAAAGTCCAGATATACACAGAGGAAACCCAACTTTAAAGAAACTCTGCAGAAAAAGAATTAATAACTACCTCTAAAGAAGACATGGATAAAAAAATAGAGATCAGAAATATGATGGATTCCTTGAATGAGCAATACAGAAAAGAAATAGAACGCATGAAACACAGTCAAAGAGATATAGAAGAACTAAAAATATCAATCAGGAGTCTATAAAACCGTTTGAGTGAAAACAAAGACAGAGTTTCAGATCTTGAAGACGCCAGTGCGGCTAGTGAAAAGGTGAGAAAGGATCTCTTAAAAAGAATGAGAATGCAGGAAAAAATAAACCATCATCTTCAAGATGATGCCAGGATGAACAATGTGAGATTAATTGGTATCAATGAGAATGAAGGAGTCAATACAAATGACAAAAAAAGAATTTGGGGAGAAGTAATTGCAGACAACTTCCCAAATATGAGCAAATAATCCAACATTCAGATCACCGAAGCATACAGAACACCAAATAACTTCAAGTAAAAACACACTGAGACATATAATAGTCAAGATCCCAGAAATCCAACACAAAAATAACATACAGAAAGCTGCTAAAGAAGCAAATCACATTCAAAGGAAAACCCATCAGAATTACAGCTGACTTCTCTTTTATTTTATTTTTTTTGAGGAACCGGGGATTGAACTCAAGCCCTTGCACTTGCCAAGGAAGCACTTATTCCACTGAGCCATCTCCCCAGTCCACAGCCAACTTCTCTACACAAACCATGAAGGCAAGGAGAGCATGGAGCAGAGTTCTTCAGGTCCTGCACAAAAACAAATTCCAGCCCAGACTACTATTCCCTGCAAAACTCTGTTTCAAGTTGATGGAGCAGTGAAATACATACATGACAAAGAACAACTAAAGAATTTCATGATGACAAAGCCATCCCTACACAGGCTGCTGAAAGATGTTCTAGAGAGAGACCACAATGACCAGAACTCCATGAATGAGAACAGAAGGAACCCATTAAACAGGACAGACAATTAAACACAGGATACAAAGACATAAACAACACCAGGTAAATATCATGACAAATATAAGTCAACACATTTCTATTATAACTATCAATGTAAATGGACTCAATTCTCCAATTAAGAGAAATAGACTGGCACAGTGGATTAGGAAACAAAATCCAACAATATGCTGTATACAAGAAACACACAACTCAAAAGGACATTCATAGGCTCAAAGTCAAACAATGGAAAACAATACTACATGCCCCAGCACCCAAGAAAAAAGCAGGAGTAGCAATTCTTTCTCAGAAAGTCTCAACTTCAAACCAAAAGGATCAAATGAAACAAATAAGGCCACTATATATTGGTCAGGAGAAAAATTCAAGAGGAACAGGTAACACTCATAAATATCTATGCACCAAACACAGGAGCACCCAACTATGTCAGACAAATCTTAATGGACATGAAAAACCTAATGTCTAAGAACAAAATCTTAACAGGAGACCTTAACACTCCCTTATCTCAAAAAGATAGATCAACCAGACAAAAAATTAGCAAGGAAATAGCAGAACTGAACCAGAGCTTGGAACAAATGGACCTGGTGGACATATACAGAGTGTTCCACCCAACCACAGCTGAATACACATTTTTTTTCAGCTGCACATGGTTCATTTTCCAAAATAGACCACATACTAGACTAGAGGTCATGCATAAGTATATGCAAGAAAAGAGAAATTATCCCATGCATATTATCTGACCACAGTGCAATGAAACTGGAACTAAATGACAAAAGAAACCAGAAAAACCTGCTAAATTCATGGAAACTAAACAACACCTACTCAGCAATCAATGGGTCACAGAAGAAATTAAACAAGAAATTCAACAATATCTACAATTCAATGAAAATTCAAGCACAACTTACTGGAATTTATGGGATGTGATGAAAGCAGGTCTTAGAGGGAAAATATTTTCCTAATGTGCTATGAACTCACACATTAGGAAAACAGAACAGGAACGAATAAACACCCTAATGTTGCACCTCTGACATCTAGTAAAAGAAGAGCAAATGAAACCCAGAGTGCAAAGATGTGAAGAAATCATAAAGATCAGAGCAGAAATTAATTCAATTGAGATGAAGAAAACAGTTCAAAGAATCCACAAATCAAAAAGTTAGTTCTTTGAAAAACTAAATAAAGTTGATAAGCCTCTAGCCAAACTCAGCAAAAAGAGGAAAGAAAAAATTCAAGTACATGCAATAAGGAATGAAAAGGGTGAAATCACCACAGACCCATCGAAAATTCAGATGATTATGAATAGTTACTTCGAGAATCTTTACGCTCACAGAATAGAAGACACATAGGCCGTGACTCATCCACATGGATGACACAGACAAAGGAACTACAGAATAATGTAGAGGACTACAAGATAAACCCTGAGAAGACTTCAATGACCACATAGGAAATATAAAGTTCTTGTGTTGATATATAAGTTTTGATCTACCTAGGTCTTAACCATCCAGCAGAAAAGTATAAAAGTATAAAAATGAAGTATACATCGTGAGCCCATAATATTAAGCTGAGCTGTAAATGGATATGGTCGACAATTTCTTTGAA
>PVKA01011810.1:0-59693 GCA_004027165.1 Ctenomys sociabilis | reverse complement strand
TTCTTTCTTTCTTTCTCTTTCTTTCTGCTAGAGATCATAGGGCCTTGAGCATGCTAGGCAAGTTGTAAGTGCTTTACCACTGAGGAGTACTCTCATGCCAACTTCTTTTCTTCATACATTACCCAGCCTCAGTTTTTTTTTTTTTTGTTATAGCCATAGAGAATAGACTGATGGAAAAAAAAGAGAATGGACTGATGAAATAGTTATACTTTAAAATCTACATATTTACAAAGGAAAATGGAGATTGCAAACCCCAAACTTAACCTCAAATTGCCACTTTGCCTATAATTCTGTTAGTTTCACAGTGCCTTCCTCTAAGATACTCAAATATCACTTCTGCTATCTCTCAACACCACACAATGGTGGAAATAGTTTGTCTGCTTTCTTTTAATTAGATAAACAAGTGTGGAATCAATTGTTGTACTGTAATCACTAGCAGTTATCATTCTTTTTATATGCACTCATTTCCAGATCCTGCATTATGAGGAAACAAAAATACTGCCTATGAATGAATTACATCTCTTGCATATATTCTGTCCACCATTGAGATGGCAGAAACTGTGACAAGAGAAATAAAATTGTCTACAAGGCAGCTTTGAATCAAAGAGGGCAGAGTTTTGGGTTGTCAAAATTCATGGAAGCAAAAGTGTAATCTACCTGGAACATGTCCTTACATAGTACTATATATATTAACTGTCATCTAGTAACATCTAAATATTCAAATATTATAATTAAGATGCTTCCAGCACTTTAAATATAATAATTTACAGGAAGTGTGGATATGGTTTGTGAACTAGTAATTGTTAGCACAAAATCCCACTTAATCAAATTAATGCTGCCTCGGGTAAGGTATCTGAGCATGTTGTTTTGGCAAATCATTAAAACAAAGGAAATAAGAAACAGATTGGAGAGAATTAAGGATTGAATGAGGTGGTTTTGCAAAGTGGTATTTGTAATCACTACATTTTGAGTAACATTTATGTCTTGCTAAATGATCTTCCTAACATAATAAGCTTTTAAATTAGGTTTCATTTGAAAGTGCAAGTGGCTCCTAAATTAAACAATGACTGCTTACAGTTGGGTCCAGATGGAATTAAAAAAAGACTTAGAAAAACTGAAACTCATGAGAGCTAAAAGTAACTTGATAAATAGTGTCTTTCACATAAAAAATACTCCCACCACACTTGAACCTGCACATTTCCTGGATTATACCCAAGGGAACACTCAATGATCACTCATATTTTCACTTTAACTAATGATGTGATACCTTAAGTATCAATTCATTTATTCACAAGGCTTTCATTCAATAATCTTGCACTCTAGAAGGACTTCTAAGAACCTCTGTTCTAAATAAACCACCTTTGCCTTTGAGAGGATTCTGAAGCATGTGAACTTTTTGAATAAGTGGAAACTACAATAAGAGAGCATTCTAAAGGTTCTCATAAGGATATAACATAGCATAGGGTTTAGTAAAATAGTGAGACAACCTTTTGGGAACCATCACAATAAAATTCACTGTAACACCTCTAACCGGTCACTTCATATATTAGTTCTCTTACGTTTTTGCTCTAACTTTGATAAAGTAAAGATACATTTTTGTGCAGATCAAGTGAGTATCACATCTATATAAATACAAATGCATCAACCTTCAAAAAATGAAATACAAATTAAATATTTCTTTCTTTTCCTTTTTTTTTTTTTTTTTTTTTTGGTGGAACCAGGGATTGAACTCAGGTCCTTGCACTTGCAAGGCAAGCAGTTATTTTCCTGAGCCATCTCTCCAGCCCCCAAATTAAACCTTTCTTGCAGTCTTCTTTAAAGCAACATGAAGACAATCATCCTGTAGATATTCAATGATTTAAATACTGTAATTATACTCATTGCAGTTTAGTAACTTCATAATTTCTTTTCTCCTCCTGCCCCTTTGCTTCTCCCTTTCTTTTCAGTGCTCTACTCAGCTCACTCAAGATCTTGTCTCTCACAGCAACTGCCTCCCCCAGCTTTCCTTCTCAATCTGTTCACAGACTGGGATCCTTTAGCCTTTACACGGATCATGCTTTCCTCTTTGAGCTTTTTCAATTCACCTTTCTGACCATTACCCAAATAATACAAAAAAGCCAAATTCTGTATTCTTTAATAATAATAAAGAGAACCTGTCAGGTTGGGAGTGGAGCTCAACCATTTAGTACTTATTTAGCATGTGTGAAACCCCAGCTTCCATTCCCTGTGCGAAACACTGTAAAACAAAAGAAAATGAAAAAAGAACGACCTCCATTGTTATGGAGACAGGTAGGGGCTGTGAATAATAAAATGTAAGCATTGTGCTGACTGGGTCATGTAGCTTTCACGGACTATTTCTTTTTTATTAATTTTATTGAGAAACAAATAACAATGAGACAGTTTCAAAACAGGCTAGTAGGACAGTTACAATAATTAATACATTGCACATTGTTGTCTTCTTACTAGGTATTCATAATACAATATGCAGGCAGTTATTCTGTCCAACCATTATTAGTATAAGTCTTAGTCTTTCTTCTCATTAAGAGATAGTAACTATATATCTATCCTAACTATTTTGTATATACAGATAGAAAGTGGTCCTTCATTTGTGTCCCCTTTTTGTTTAGTTTTGTCAGAGAAGGGTATTCCACTGCCATTTAAATATTGTAGGTGTGTGAATTCAGCAAAACAATCCAATATAGTCCAGTAGTACATAATAGTAGTGGGTTATACATAGGATCACACTTAAAAGAAAACCCATCAGAATAACGGCAGACTTCTCATGGAATATTTCTGAGAGGCCTAACATTACATTTCAGAGAAACTCTTTTACCTCTGTATTAGAGGAAAAGCTCTTGAACTTTATAGTGAGGCATTTAACACAAAGTATCTGACACCCCAATTTCTTCCTACCTGCTCTTCTTAGATGATGACAATCTGAGCCATGCCATTCTTATTTGAGGGGAGTGTCCAGAGACATGTTTCAAACATAACATATTCTAGTTGGCTGTCATAGCCAGGGTTACTTCTTCCCTACACCTTACTTATTTAGGTTACTTCTCTACATCTTACTTACTAGATTTACCATTCTAGAAGATTCCTTAGTAACCCTTCTCTGTGCAACTTCCTACACTCAGTCACTCTTTATAAAATCTAATTTAAGACACTGGACATTTTGCTATTTGAGCGGATGGGAAATTGGGAGAGGCTCCAAATAAGCCAGTGGTGAGCCCAGCTGTACAATAAGTGACATTTGTATCTTGCATGGAGTATACAAGCTTCATATGGCTGCTGGGGTTTTCTAGATCTCTGTAGAACTCAGCTTCCCTATGTACACACAAAATGCAAAACTGCTTTGTGGTTTCAGTCATAATTTCTCACTGTTGATGAATTCAGTGACCACACTACCATTTCTACCTTCCACACAACACTATTTCTCATCAGAATGTATTTTTTGGAGTCATAATTACAGGTTTCTTGTGTGATAACAATATCTTGGTATTTACTCAGTTTTTCACTCTCTCCCACAAATGACCTTCCAGTGCACTAGAGTTTGTTTCCACCCCATGGTGTTGGGTGTGACCATATGACTTGTAATTGCCAACAGATGGTGAGCTATGATGGAAGAAGACATCTTACATATGCATGCAGTTAAGGTTCACCGCTGCTCTACTAAAATGTTCAGATTAGTGAACACTTCAGGTAGCTCTTAGCCTTTCATCCTGTGCTTCATGAAACAAATCCAGACCCAACTTGAACCCTAGAGACAACCCCATCTGACTGTAGTCTAAAACAGAGCCACTGAATATGATTGGATGATGTTGGTCACTGCCAGATATGTAGCCATAGCTCAATAGTTTAGATTAGCATTTTTTAAAAGTCTGTCCAAGATTTTTAATTTCCATTTTGCTTTGTTATATTCTTTCATCTTGTTAAGCTAGACAAATACGATATAGACAAGAAAAGTATACTTTTAAGTTTTCATTCTTTATGCACAAACTTAAATCTTTACCCACGATCTTGTTTTCTTCAAGTATAAATTGTATTATTTTTCTTGGTAAACTATATTCAGAAATATAATCTTTTTCCTACTACACGAAAAATGCAAAAATCCTGTTTCTAAATAATAGACAGTATGTAATATCAGAGTCAAGACAGCATAGAATTAGGTATCACAAATCTGATGCAATTAAAGAATTCCTCTCTATATACACAAACATGGTCTATAAACATTACAGACACACACACACACACACACACACACACACACACACACACATTTATTGTAAGCTAAAGCAGCAATTGGTGGAGGATAAACATTCCAGAGAATTATTTTTACCTTGTTTTATGTGAGAAATAAAAATATTTTCATACTTAAGTTCTAACAAATAAAAAAAAAAAAACTCATGAGAAACAGCACTGGGATATTTCCTTCTACAGTTCATCATCATCTGAATAGTGCTCATTATTTCAAAAAGAGACATTACATTTTAATACATTAAATTGCCTGAAAACTGATGTGAGAAGTTCATAGTTGCAACTGTCTTAGTGTTGCTTTCCAGGCCAGGTGCCCTGCTCTATATTTCAGAACCAAGATCCTGCTCATGGACATTTCTTGTGTGCCTGGATCTTCAGAAATCTGGTTCCTAGATTTGGACAATATCAGCTGTTTGGGTTGTGGTGCAAAGCATATCCCACATCTCTCTGTGGGAGGCTAAGGAGGAGCATGATTCTTTTCCATCCCCAGGTGGGCAGATCTAGAGTGTGTGGCCTAGACTCAACCAATCAACATTTTCTGCTTAAGCATGGAATCCTCCCTGTGTGAGGCAGAAGTAGAGGGGTCTGGAGCTCTGAAGCAAGGGGAAGTGACATACACATGGCACTGTGTAGGTGCTCTAACAGTGCTGGGTATCCGGGAGACACACCTGTGTGCCTCTCCCAGGCTCTCTTGACTCCTGTACATTTCTCAAGTCTTAATTCCACAAAATACTGATTTTTCCTCCAAAATATTGTATTGTGGTCCTTTCCTTTTAGTTAGAGTTAGATTTCTGTTGCTTGTGATCAGGAATTCTGGAAGGTACATGAAACTATGTTTCATTGGATAAATTTTTAAGCGCTTTAGTAACTGGAGGTGCTATTTGTTCTTATTGAAACATGTCATGATCTAAGAAAGAAGTAAGACAGTTTTGATGTTTCAAAGATAAGACATTTCTGTAAAGTGTTGGTTACATTTTAATATCTAGTGGTAAGGAAAATTAGTGATGCCTAGATAATAGGAATCGCCTTAGTTCTTATTTCATCTTTTTAAATTTTTATTTTATGGAATAAAAGTTTTTTATGACAAAAACAGTAGAGTAACAATAGTTAAAACATTACATGTTGGTATGTTTAAATATGTTTAGTTTATTGTTTAGACAAGATATCATGTCTTCATCTTGTTCTCTGAATAACTACTATGAAGATAACAATATGCAATGTAATAATTATTGTAACTGTGTTACTAACCTGTTTTGAAACTGTTTCATTGCTATTTTTCCCCATCAAAATGAATAAAATATTTAAAAAAAAACAAAAATTTAGTTGCTCAGGGTACAATATATGGGTAGAAATTTTTTCCAATCAATATTAGTACAAACATTCATTTTGAATTAAGTAAGAAATTCTAATAGTGTAATAGACTCGCATTTCCCCCTTTTTTCCTACTGTCTTTTCCCCTTTCATCCATCCTAGTTCTTTTTTCCTTTTCAGCAGTTTCTTTCCATTTCATAGTATCTATCATGCATTTTAAACCTTTCTCAGTATCTCACACCAGGGAGTCAATATGCTGCTTACACATATGTGTCTGATTTATTTCACTTAGCATTATGGTCTCAAGTTTCATACATTTACTCATAAATGATTCAGGTTTACCCTTGATTATGGGTGAATAACATTTATTCCATTACATAAGATATCATATCTTTTGTATCCATTCTTCAGTAGATGGGCATTTGGGTTGCGCTACTATATACATGGGTGCACATGTACAGTTCTGGTGTGTTGTTCATAGTTCTTCTGGGAAAATACTCAGAAGGGGAATAGCTTGGTTGAATGGGACCACTGATCCTAGATTTTGAGGAATTTCTGCACTAAGTGTCACAGTGGTGGCACTAGTCTCCACTCCCACTAACAGTGCAGAAAGGTTCCTTTTTAACCTCAGATCCTCTAGCATTTATTATTGGTTGACATTTTGATGATAGCCATCTTTTGTGGGGTGAGATGGCAACTATGTTGTTTTAATTTTCATCTCGCAAATGATCAGTGATGTTGAACATTTTTTCATATATTTATTTTCTATTTGTATCTCTCCACTCATCTTTATTTTTGAACTCACTGACTTTACATTTTAGTTGCAACCATTTCCTACCTCGGTATACACAGGAGTGAACAGATGATCATTGTATATTTCTTTTTAGTTTTGTCTCTTAAAACATTTTTGTACTCTTTTTGCCATCTGTTTTTCTTCCTTTCAAATACTTCCTTCTTCTGGTTGTCTCTCAGAGGCTGGAATTGCTCAAAGTTCTTTTGTTTTCAATGGTCATGGTCTCCAAAGACATCTTATCATCCTCCATGGTTTCTGTCAGCTATCATGTTGACAGAAACTATTGGTGGAAATTGTTGGTGGAAACTATAGTACCATAAGCTCCAAAAGGGAAAGAATTTTTCTTTTCATATTTACCTCTGCATTGTTAGCACTTTGTACTAACATAGTACTTAGCATACTTTGACATTAAAAAAAACTGTGTTGAAATAAAAAAGATCAAGATGTTACATGTATATATTAGCAATTCTCCATGATGAATGTATTCATTGTATATTGCAAACATACACTAATAAAAATTAAAATAAATCTGCATTAAATTAGTTTTCCTTCGTATATCTAATGATATCAAATCTCTATCTTCAGCACAGACTGCTTTTGAGTTCTCTGCCAATTATATCCACAGTATATCTTTACTGGGATACCCCATACTCCACAAATTCCACATGTTAAAAACAATGAAATGGTGACACTTCCTATGGGGCATAAATGATTTTCTCTTTTTTGTCCCTGACACAGTGAACCATGCAGTCACCTGGTTTCTTTTCTTTTCTTTCTTTCTTTTTTTTTTTTTTGGTACAAGGGCTCAATGCTTGATAAGCAGGCACTTATACCACTGAGCCATACAATCAACTGGTACCTTTTCTTTTCTTTTCTTTTCTTTTCTTTTCTTTTCTTTTCTTTTCTTTTCTTTTCTTTTCTTTTCTTTTCTTTTCTTTTCTTTTCTTTTCTTTTCTTTCTTTCTTTCTTTCTTTCCTTCTTTCTTTCTTTCTTGCATGTATTTGGCTTTTGAAGGGTCTCACCAGTCAACTCAGACTTTTGGTGATCCTTCTGCTCTCATCCTCCCCAGTGCTGGGATTACAGGCCTGTGCCACTACACCTGACTCTGGGAGTGGGGCTGGTGCAGCATGTGGTGCTGGGGATCAAACCATGGTCCTTGCTTGCCTAAGCAGGTGCTTTATTCCCCTGAGCTATCTCCCCTGCCCCACACCTTGTTTCTTGAGGTAGACTCTGATCACCGTTCTTTTGGTTGTTTCTTAACCTCAAATCATTTGTCATGCCCTCGCTCCAATTCTATTTCTCCTCCCTGGCATCACACCTGTACCAAATGCTCTTTGGGAAAGATTCGAAGCTTCCTGCCCAGTGGGATTTCCTTCAGGCCAACTCTCTTCCACTGCTTGGTATTGTCCCTTTCCCACAGCATTTGTCCTAATCCCACTGCCTTCTACTTACCCTTCAAAACTTACATCAGACACTGGGAATTGCTTGCTGGCATCTACCTTTGGGTGTGTACCTCTTTTTCACTGGTGCTATCCTTAGCATTCACTGCTCCTGTGCACCCTGGACATTGCCTTCCTCCTCCTAGCACTTGTCCTTCTCCAGACGTGCCTCTGCAGACACTTCAGTCTGCCTGGCCAAGACAGCTAATCTGTCGGTATCAATCCTCAGCTCACATCCAATGGGGACTGGTACATAAATCAACTAGCTTCCTTAACTTGGTTGGGAGAATTCTGAGGCATATCCTACATAGTTTCCCACAGGCCTCCAGCAAGTTTAAATCTCAGTTACTTACAGAGGAAATCTGTGTTATTGGCTACATTCCCTTTTTCACTTCCCTTCACATTGCTCTATGAGTGCTTCCTGAGAATACCACCAAATGAAGCCACATGCACTCATATAGTGTCCACCACCCATATCTGCACTAATTCTTGCTAGATTAAGACCACATACAGTACTGTCAGAGATATATGAACTGGGGGCCAAGGAAGTTGCTGTATTTGTCTGCCAACAATTTTTGTCACTGGCAAAGGCTGCTTCCAGGGGCATTAACTTTCTGGTATTTCCAGCTAGCCTTCATGAGAATGTCTTGTTCCTTCAGCCAGAAAAAAGCCCTCAGGCAGAGATTTACAGGTGTTCCCAGTAGGCAAGCTTCAACAGGCAGAGGTGAAGGTCAAGGGTGGGACATCAGCAATTCCTGCACTACAAGCTTCAATTTTATAAACTCTTTTGTTACATTGCAGTAACATCCAAGGTTTTCTCTTTTATTTCTAGGCTTTGAATCTATAAAATAGGATGCAAGACTGCCATCATGAGAGTATCTAGCTCTGGAAAGCCTGATCGAGCTGCTTGTTACTTTGCAGACATGCTCTGCGATTCATTTAGTATAGTCACCATCTACATCTCTCTGAATACCACTTCCTATGGCTTACCTTAGGTTCTCAGGAATTGCTGCACATGGGACCTATGTCCTGATCAAGTGGTTTGGAGTATCTTTTCTATCCTCACAAAATCATTCAACTGAAAGTCTCCAGAAAAGAAAAAGATACTCCAGTTTCAACCCTGACAGCCTAGATTATTACAAATTCCTGCCCCTGTTCTATTTACTTTCTACATTCTTTATTTTATACATGGCAACATTTGTTGGAAAGTTTGTGTTTGATGGTTCTACTGCTTCCTTCCATTTTCATTCTATATACTTAATGTGTACAACTTGATGATTTGGGATACATATACATTATGAAATAACTATTATAGTCAAAATAGTTATCACCGCACAAGTGACCTTTGTGTGTATGTATGTGCTTAGAAAACAGCATCGACACCCTTTTATCAAATTTTGAGTATGGAATACCATGTTACTGCCTGTAGTCACCATACATCAGGGTTCCATAATTTATTCATATGGCGTAATTGAAACTTGGTACTTCTGGACAGCGTTTCTTCATCCCCACAGCCCTAACCCCTGGCAAGCATCATTCTATTCTCTACTCCTATGACTTTGGCTATTTTAGATTCTGCATATAAGTAAGATCGAAGTGTTCTTCTGTCTGTGTCTGGCTTATTTCACTTGGCCTAAAATGTCCAAAGCATTATGGAGAATCCTCAAAAAACTGAAAATACAGCTATCATATAATCCAGCAATCTTCTTCTGGGTATTTATCCAAAGGAATTAAAATTAGGATCTCAAAGGGATACCTTCACAGTCTCAAGTTCACTACAGTATCATTCACATTTGCCAAAATCTCCACAGTTGAATGAATGGATCAAGAAAATGTGCTATGTACATACAATGGAGCATTAGCCTGAAAAAGAAGGAAATTGGCTGTGCCTTTCAGATGGAAACTACTAGTGTTATAAATGTGTCCCCTGTAAGCCAGTGTTCTTTGTAGATTTTGACAACTGAGGAGATAAAATATGAGACAGCTGAATTTGTGTCTCCCCCAAATGCTCCCACACACTTTCAGTTCCCATCTTTTTGAAGGAGAAGCAGGTGTACTGGTTACTAAAATCAGGCACTTGAATGCCATTTTCAGCCTTTATCTGCTACATCCCCACTCAAATTCCAATCAGTAATTAGGTGATGTGTTTTCTACTTTTGAAACATCTCTCCAGTTTCTGCCCTTCCAGTGTCTTCCATTAGAACACACCAAGACTTATGACAGCTTTCAGGATATGATTACTCCCCCTCCAATTTGACTCATCAACAATATGCTATTTATTTGAGTAACTTTTAAAAATGAAAATCAAATATGCATTTCTCTGATGAAATGCCTTAGAATGCCTTTGTTTCTCTTACAATCAAGCTGAAGCTCCATGACCTTGTTTATAAGACCCTATAGGATATAAATCTTCCTCTTTCGTTGTTTAGCACCAACCCTCACTCTATCCCATCCTCAAATTCTGTCCAAGACAAAGTAGATTCTTGTAGCTCTTCAGTGTGCTTTGTGATCTCTCATTGAAAAGGCTGTACTCACAGTCTCCCCTTTGCCTGGAACATTGTTGCATAGTCTTGATTGCTTGTGTTTCTCAAGAGCCAAGTTCAAGCCCTGACCTGCTGTCAGTTTTGGATTAAAAATGTTGATTTTGGCTTTGCTCTTTATATTAACAATGATAAACTCTGTAATTCCTTACAGCTTACAGAATGATATTTGCTTCCCCCATGGGGATTCAAAGTACTTTTTAATGTAATGCATTTGACAAGAAAAGAAGGACAGATTCAGAACTCTACCATCACCATTAGAAAAAAAGGTATTAGAAGAGATGGCAATCTTCTGCATTAATTGGCAATAGGCTTCACACCCATTTCTTGGGGTTAGAGATAGACGTAAACTGAGTTAACAAGGATTTTCAAGCTTTCCTGTGTTTAAAAAGCTATTAACGTTTTGGCTTTGAATTTTTCTCTTTTCTCGTCATGTCTGTGTTTCCAGGAACAGACAGACCATTTTGTCTAATTTTAACAATACTTGGACATTGTGATGAATGCACAGAAAAATCACTGTTTTGGGCATGGCTGCTTAAAAATGTAGTGACAAAAGCATATGAAACTGAAATTAATCATAAATATTTCTAAGTAAACATTGTACTTAAATCCCCATGTTAAGCTTGTGAAAGACACAGATAAGACCCTCATTTACACAAAAGCAAAGAGGGTGCCCAGCCATCCTGGTTTGCCTGGGACTGAAGATGGAGATGGAGGCCTGAGGCATGATGTTCTTAGAGAGAAAGCCAGAAAGTTCCAGGAAAACCAGGACCACATCTTCGCTCTAGCTAGATACGTGAAAATAAGTTTAATAGCATGAGTTATTTGTGGAAAGCAGAACATATTTGTTTCAACCAAAAGTGATTTCTTTGGTATTTGGGTGAGGTGGGCAAAGAAGATATCAAAACACTCACGGGCCAGTCAAACGCCATGATCAAACACAACCTATTATGAAACCTTGAACAGTATCATGTGAAGGAATTACCTGGGCCCAAACATAAGTGAGTCAGGAGAACAGAAAGAGATTTATTTTGAACATATTACAAATTCCAAGCCCAGAGCAGAAAGCAGATTTTGTTCTCTAAGGCTTGGGGTGTGAATTTTGAGTAATATGTGCAATTTTGACCAAAATTATGGTATTAAATTTACGCATATGGGCCTTATTTATTTCACTTAAGAGTATGACCCTGAGTCACGTCCATTTACCTATAAAATCATACAGTTTATCTTTATGGCAGGATAGTACTCCATTGTATAAAAGGCACACATCTTTTTTTATCTATTCTTTGATTGATGGGCATTTGAGTTGTGTCTGAGACTTAGCTATTACAAAGTATGATGATATAAACATAAGTGTACATATAACACTGTGGTATGATGCCTTAATTCTGGAAAATACCTAGAAGGGAAATAGCTGGGATCCCTAATCCTAGTTTATCAAGGAATCTATGTGTAAACAACATATTGTCTCAGTAGTGCAAGAAATTATTAAGTAAATAAGTTCCAAAATGTACAATAGATATTGTCAATTGGGAAAAAACTGTGCAAAAGAAAAGACAAACTATAAAGGGGGAGAAGGGAAAGGAAGAAAAGGAAAAAGAAAAATATATGTTCAACATAGTTAAGAAAGTGGTTCATCTAGTTTCTCCTAGTTCATTGAAAAAGGCCTATGCTAATATTGTTTGGATAAGATATGATGCCTATATCTTGTGCTCTGAATAATTACTACAAAAACAATATACAAAATATTAATTATTATAACTCTCCTATGAATGTTTTCTGAAACTGTTTTGTTATTTTTTTCTTCAAAATAAAAAAATTATAATATAATGATGCTTTGGAAGAATAGTTTAAGCTCTTCTTGATCTTTCAAGTTTTAGGAGAATGGAGAAATCTGCAAAATATATATTAATTAAAAAGACAATTGCACTTAGGCTTTGTTTTTTGCTTTGTAAACCAAGTAAAAAATGTGAAGAAACTTGTGCTTCTTAGACAATCAGCAATATGACAAACTATAGTGAAAACTAGTTATCATCCTTGTTTTAGGTAAAAGCACTTTTTGAAAATACAGATTTATTTATGTACAAAGTTAGAAAGCTATTCCTTTCATGAAATGTACAATTTTCTTTTCGAAATTAAGTAGTATTTTAAAACTGTCTAAAATATTTGAAATGTTCTTTAATGTATCAATATTGATTATACTTAACTATCATTTCTCAGGTAAGCAGAAACCTAAAGAATCTGAAGTGTTTAGAGTGGTAAAATTTGGAGGAATTGAATTTGGAGGAATTAAATCTGGACGTAGGGAAAATACACATGGTCTTTGATTTATGATGCTTCAGCTTATGATTTTCCAACTTTATCTTGTGGTGAAAGCAATATGGATTCCTCAGAAACTTCACCTCAGATTTTGATTGATCTTTTTCCGTGTTTCACTATTCTTCTGTGACGTTCTCTAGTGATGCTTGGCAGTGACAGGAAGTGAGCTACTCCCATCAGTCTTAGAATCTCGAGAGAAAAGAACCAGCATTATAATGCTCTGTGTGGCTAAGCTATGTAGTTCAGTAGATCAAATGTATTAAATTCACCTTCAATTTACTATATTTTCAAGATCTTCTGGGTGGGGCCAGGGAGATGGCTCAGTAGAGCCTGCCTGGCAAGCGCAAGGGCCTGAGTTCAATCCCTGACTCCTCAAAGAAAAAAGTTGTTATGGGCTCATCAGGGCATAACCCCAACATCAATTAAGGAATCATTTGCAAATGCTAAGGCTGTGAGGCAGAGTGAGCACAGAAAATTCCAGAAAGTAGAGGAAGCCCTAGGGCACTAGAGTATAGAAATTAGAATAAGCCTGATAGAAGTGAAGCAGATGAGGGAAAGGGGGATGGATGATTGTGTTAGCTGGTTTTCATTTATGTAATGTAGTGACAGAAGCAACAAACTTTATAAAGAAGAGAGATTTGTTACTGGTATGATTTGTGCCTAGATATCCTCCACAATCTCATGTAGTCATTGGGGGTGAGTTTTTCAAAGGCAGCTGAATCTAGAGTTTGTGATGGTTTATTGTCTAGTGCTGGGATTGGTGGTGTGAGTGCTGCACCCACCCAGAGGGGGGTAGCCTACATATAAGGGAGAAAAAGAGGCTAGATCTTCCCTTTTGGTCCTTTTTGCTCTTATCAATTTATTGTTTTCAACCACCATGGACTGCTGCCCCTCTTCAGGCCACCCTGTCTTGGAGCCATCTGAATATGGACTAGCACTTTCAAAAATTGTGAGCTAGGTAAACCTTTTCTCTCTTAATTTTAGGCATCAGTTATTTTTGTCTCAAGAACATGAGAAAAGTAACTAAGATAGTGTGCAGTTTAGAGGCTCAAGGGCTTGGTGTCTATATCAGCTACTTGCTAATGAAGATCCTGTCCACTACATCATGTTATGGCACCTAGAAATGGCAGACCAGTGCAGGTGTAAGGATCATTACATAGGAAGTTAGAGAGCTGGATGGGGCCAGGCCCAGGAATTTATAAAAACCCTCTTATGAGAACTATCAAGTGTCTCCTGAGAACCATCTTATTTCCTTCCAGTGCCAGGCCTCCAATGACCCAGTCGTCTTCCATTAGGTCTTACCTCTAAAACCTTCCTACAGCTCCCACGTAGCCACCCTGGGACTGAGTGCACAAGTGAACTTTTGGAGGACAAACCAAATCCAGACCACAGTTGGAATCACAAAGGATAAGTCAAACCAATGAGGTACTTGTAGCTTCCTTACTATTTGCAGGGAACTCCAATTGAGTTTTAAAAAGGAGAATTGCAACTGTATGACAGGGCTACAGCCAAATATATGAGCATGAGATTTGTACATTTGCACAAGGTCTGGGTATTTAGAAGCCCAATACTTGATTTGATATTCCATTTTTTTTTTGGTCAGCTGGCCCTGGGCAAGACTGCAGGTAAATGGGGTATAATGAATTAATGACTTCGGAGATGGTTATTATTTTCTGCTGATTTTATTTATTTATTTTTAAATGATTGCTCTCAGTTAATTAATTAATTGTTATTTTTTTGGTGGTACTAGGGATTGAACTCAGGATCTTGCACTTGCCAGGGAAGCAATTATTACACTGTGCTATCTCCCTGGCCCCTTTCTGCTGATCTAAAAAAAATATTTTTTTTTATCTATTTGAATACCTTTAGGTTCATTGAAAAATTGAGATGAAGGTACAGAGAGTTCCCTTGTATACTCTGGTCCCACTAACAATATCCCCAACCAGAGAGGTGCAAGTGTTACAGTTGATGAATCTGAGGTTGACATATCTTCGTCACTCAAAGTCTATAGTTTAAGGTTTACACTTGGTGTTGTTTAAGATATTGGCTTGGAAAAATGTATAAGGTCATGCATCCACCAGTGTTATGTCATACAGAATATTTCCACTGCCTTAAAAGTCCTCTGTTCTACCAAGTCGTCCTTCTGTTCTCCCTAAACCCTAGAAATAACTGACCTTTTACTATCCTATGGATTTGTCCCTTCCAGAATGCAATAGAATGACATGATATATGTCCTTCTAAGCTTGACTTCTTGCTGATGTTCTCCACCTGCTTCCATCAGATAATTTTACAGATTTCTACTCTACCTGGAATAATCATGGGAACAGGAGATTTTGCAGGAGCAGTCAGCTTTAGAAGGACACAGGAGAAATAAACACTTTAGTGGTTGTGGTGCTTGTCAGGAATAATGTGAAGAAGTCATGGACTGGCATGGAAATTTTTAGTTTGACATTTTGTATAGGCATTTTTTGTTTTGTTTTCAGATTAGTTGAAGTTATTTACATGATTTCCAGATCATTTCAATTGGTTCATTCAATAACCTAAAGGAATGAACTTTTGAGACAACAACTAGCCAATTTGATGTATTCAGTATTCCTTTCTTTCCCAGGAAGTAACATTATTTTGCCTATACAAGTTATGTACTTATTAGCACCATTTCTGGGGGCTTTGAAGAATTAAAGGTGCAAGTATGCTAAAAGAGATTGTTGGTAAGCAGTGAGAGTTATTTTCTCCTCAAGAGAAGTTCACTTCTCTTGAAGGAGAAGGGAACCATCTCCTTCCCCCAGCAATAACAGAGGTAATCAGTCCTAGAACATTTTCATCACCCCAAGAAGATCCAACTTGACCATTTAAGTGTCATTATTACTCATTTCTCTTTTTTTTCATACATGTTGGCAATGCATGCACTAATTACACTCATCCTGACTAATCGGTGTACCTTCACAGCACATCTTAATTCTTTTCACATTCTCTTCAGTTCCTTCCATCATCTCTTGACCTCCTTTCCATTTGGAAGAAAATCCATCTCCCTGTTTCCTATCAATCTAATTTTTTTTACTACCCTAGTCCATGGCAACCATTAGTGTGTTTTCTATCACTGTGGACTTGCCCACAATAGACGTTTCATAGGAATGATATGATAAAAAAATGTGGTCTCTTGTGTCTTTATTTATTATAATGTTTTCAAAGTTCATCCATGTTGCAGTATGTGTCAGTTCTTTATTGTTTTATGAATAACATTGTCTTGTGTACATTCATCACTTTGTGTTTATCCATTCATCTACTCTTGGACATGTTGGTTGCTTCTATATTTTAGCAATGAGGAATAACACAGTCAGTATTCATCTACAAGTCTTTATTTGATTGTTTTAATTGTTCTTGAACATATACCTTGAAATGAAATTCCTAGATAATAGGTTAACTATCTTTAAGTTTTTGTGTTACTATTATGCAAAATCTTTTTTTTTTGTCCATTTTCTGTTTCTGTAACAAAACACCCAAGACAGTGATCTATAAAGAAAAAAAAATTAGTGAAGTTTATGTTCCTGGAGCTCAGGAAGTTCAAATCTGAGCAGCTGTATCTGGATAGAGCCCTGTGCTACTTCTACTCATGGTGGAAAGGGGAAGTAATTTTGTACATGTGGAAGCAAGAAAGCACAAAGGATATCCTTGCTTCATAACAACCCATTCTTGTAGTAACTAACTCAGTTCTTGAGACTGACAACTCTCTTACTTGCAAAAGGCATTAATGCATTCATGAGGGTTCTGCCTCTGTGACTCAAAAAACTCTTCCAAGACTCTGTACTCCTGCCCATACTGCCTCATTAAGGACCAAACTTCAGCATTCATTTGTTGGGAGAAACTATAGCAAAAATTCCATCACTCCCCATTGTAAGAGGCTTCCAGTTCCTCTATGCCTTTACCAACCCTTGGTATTATCTCTTTTTTATGGCCACCCAGGGGCAAAGTGATATCTTATTGTGATTTGTATTCCCCTGATCGCTAAGTATGTTGCACACTGCATGCTGCCATGACCTTTAACATCACTGAGGAATTACCCATGACTTTGTATTTTCATCTTAAGTATTGATAAGACAGAAATATCCTTCAGAGTCATAGAAACTACTTGTAGAGATCTTAAATTATGGTACAACATTTCAGCCTATGCATTTGCCACATTTTCATAATAACTTTTAGCATTTATCTTCAAATGTTTCCTCCAACTTTAAATCAAATGATTCTAATCTTTGTATTTGTGCTATTATGTATTTCATTTGTTTGACCATTCAACAATTTTAACAAGTATTTGTTATGCCAGGCATTTTATTTTTTACTAGAATTATGTGCTTTTATTTTCTAAACCAAAATTCAGGACACAGTTACTTAACTACATATATATTTATGCTGATGACAGGACAAAGTTTTGGAAATCAAGAAATTATATAGGTCACAAAAAAGGAGGAGTTTCCAAAGAGTTACAATACAGCACTGGACCTCTGGGAAAATGTATCTTTGTAGAGTTATGGCCTAAATTTTTCAACCTGAAAAGCTACAGAAAGCCTCCTTCTTATTAAAGTATATTTTTAAAAGATCAGAATCCTATTCAGGATCATAGAAATCTCAGAAAAGAGAGCCAGGGCAGTTTGTGTCTTCTCTTAGTTTCTCTTCTCACTCTCCCTTCTCTTTCAACTCTCCTGTTTCTTTGAATATAAGGCTGGTATTTAAAGACATCACTAATTACTCTTGACTTTTGTTTCTTCTCTGAAGCAACCCAATTGCATTTTAGATTCTAATGAGAGTGTGCTTGAATGTGTCTCACTGCTGAGTATCAGGGTTCACATAAGCTGGCGATAAGGTTCACAGAGCTGAAGAGGGACTTGGGAAGTGTGGGCAAAAGTTTTTGCAATGAGGTCAGTTTTCTTCTGCAAGTCTCTTAAGGAGACATCACCACATGAGCGAGCTGGTCTGGATTTTGTCACTCGCTTGTATCAGCTTTTCCTTCCAAACCAGCCTATCAGGTTCCCCATTAGATAATTTTGTTTGGACTCAGCATTTCAGCAGATAATAGCTAAACACCTTCTTTCCTTCACTCAGTAAAGCTCTCTTGTTTTTAGAGAAAAAAAGAGGAGCAGGCTGACATGCTTCTCAAAGACACACTGTCCAGGTTTATCAGGCTTTTTAATAGTTTAATTTACTAACAGAAAGTCTAGAAATAGTCTTCTGCACATCTACATTTGAGAAAATGCCCACAAGGTTATATACTCGATTTTTAAAGGTTCTTCACTATTTAAAAGTGTAGTGGAATAAGCCAATTTGAATTCCAGTACAGCAGATAAATGTATTTAATCATACCACACAAAGAAAAATACAGTAGGATTACAAACAAGCCATAGAATCCAGAACTATTTTTACTAACAGTTTTCTAAGAGATAATTCTCAGACCATAAAATTCAATCTTTCAAAGTACATGAATCAAAGTGATTTAGCACATTGATGAGATTGTACAGGCAACACAGCTACCTCGTGTTGGAATATTTTTCTCATCCCCAAAAGTATCCTTATGTCCTTCAGCAGCCTCTATTCATTTCTCCCATCTCTCAGCCCCACAAAACTATTACCTTTTTTGTTATTAATTTACCTATTTCTGCATTTCCATACAAATGAAGCTGTACAATATATATTGTTTTGTGACTGGTTTCTTTTACTTTGCATGTTTTCAGGATTCATCTACTTTTCTGGTGGGGGAGTTGAGACAGGGTCTCACTATGCAGTCCAGTCTGGCCTTGAACTCACTAAGTAGCCCAGGCTGGCCTTGAACTCTCAGTGATCCTCCTGCCTCAGCATCTTGGAGAGTTCTGAGACTACAGATATGGGCCACCACACTCAGCTCATTTATGTTTTAGCATGTTATCAGTACTTCATTTCTGGCCCAGGGAGATGGGTCAGTAGAATAAGTGCTTACTTCAGAAGCGCAAGGGCCTGAGTTCAATCCCCAGTTCCACAAATACAAAACAAAATGAAATAACCCCCCCAAAACCCTCATTTCTTTAACTTCTAAGAAGTCTACACTGTATGTATAAAGAGTATTTTGTTTATTCATCTCTTGTTGCATGGTTCGGTTGTGTCCATTTGATTAGTTATTATGAATAATCCTGCTACAACATTTGTGTACAAGTTTTGATGTGGAAATGTGTTTTCATAGGATAAAATTTCTGGGTAATATGCCAGCTTTGTTTCTAAACTTTTGAGGAACTGACAACACATTTTGAAAAATTGCTACATACCTTTAAACTGACAGTAATCATTTACATTTGCATACTGGAAAGTGATAGATCAGTAATTTTTAAAAATTCTTTCAATTAATAAATTACATTTCAAAATTTTAAAAACCAAATACAAATTTTTCACTTGAGAACTGAAGCCCTCTTAGATCCCTTTAAGCATCTCCAGTGGCAGAGAGGGAAGCCAAGAGTTTGGGACATCAGTAAGGAATGGGACTGCTCCAAATTCCAAGCATCTCAAGGACTATCCTGGATTGCAAAGCACATCTGTAAGAGTCACACACCTTTTTTTTTTTTTTTTTTACCATAGAGAAATGTTAATTCTGATACAAATATGTATGTCAACTTATCTAGATAAATGGAATTTCTGTTCTGTTTTGCTTTGTTTTGTTTTCTTTAAGACAGGGTCTTGTTAATAGTTCAGGCTGGCTTTGAATTTACTATGTAGTCCAAGTTAACCCTGAACTTGCAGTGATGTTCCTGCCTCAGTCTCCTGAGTGCTGTGATTGCAGGTGTGCTCTACCACATCTGGCTGAATGTAACTAGTATGTATTATTGCAAGTGCTCCACTTAAAACAAGATGATAACAAATATAAAAAGGGGATCCTATACAAATCATGTTATGTCATCCAGGCATTGTACTAAATGAACAAAGGCCAGTCTCAAAAGATTCTGCATGCTATGATTCCATTTATACATCATTCTGTGACGTGCAAAACTATAAGAGCATAAAACACATTTCAGTAATGAGGGATAAGAATCTAGGTTTAGGAGATGATATGTCAGACTATAAAGAGGATGGAAGGGGAATTTAGCAAGGGTGGAAATTACTCTGCATCCTACTATGGTGTTATGCTGGTAATTACAATAATTTATATATGTATTTGGACTCATACTGCAATAAATTTAATTTTTTAAAAATAATTATGTTAATTTATTCTAAAATGATCACAATCACTTTGCACAACAGGGAGAAGCATTAAATACATGGAAAACATCACACAACTGAAGTCATTATTCTCTAAGCATTTATTCTATTAAATAGGATCCAGTCTTTTCCATTTGTTCTTCCATGGCAATGAAGAATTCCTTATTCCACAGATTCTGACAGTGCCATCCATCTTGCAGCATAATAAGGAGGCAATTTCTTGTAAGAAATCCATTTCTTCTCAACATGATCAGTTTTTTAAACCTGCAATAATATGCTTAATCTACTATTATTCCTAGCAAACTTTTTCTTGGGGCCAACCATATGGGAGAAGTCCTGCTCTGTCCTTTCTTGAAGAGAGCAAACATCCCAGAGTCTTCCCCCATTTAAAATTTTTGAGGTCTAGTGACTCAAAATCATGCAGATTTCTTACTTTCCCAACTGCATTGCTGTCCTGTATCCTTCTACGCCGGTGTCTTTATTGCTGGCTCTTGGACTCATTTAACCAATCATTTTAATGCTTTAACCTTTTTCATTAATGTCCGTTTGCAGTACGTAATGGTTGCATTCCTTGTGAGGAGTTGGTACATGTGTATGGCTCATCTTACTCCCTTATTCATCTCCGCTCTTTCACACATGGTCTTTTTGCAGGTTACCATGCATACTGATGATTATTTCTTAAATTTTAATATAGAAATATTTTCATTGACTTGCATATATTCTTCACCTAAATTAAAAAAACATTACTTTAAAATGTATATGAAATGTTTACATTACATCTACAATCATAATCATAGAGCTTTAAAGCCACACACACACAAACACACAGAGGATTTGCATCTTAAGATATTTTTGGTAGCAAAATGATTTGAATTGATACTCAAGTCGTCACTTGCTCAATATGAAGTTGGTCACATTGTTTGAAACAGTGCCACAATGTTATGGTAGGGTCTTACAGAATGACAGGCAGGTAGACAACTTAAATGTTCTACTCTGGAAAGAACTGATAAATACTCAAGAAGATAAGGATGAATACCTAAGGGATGAGGTCAGCCTTTGCCTGTGATCTTCGTCACACTGACAATATATCAATTACTTGATAAATAAGATCTTAATAGTGGAAGTGAATAATTTGATCTCTCCATGCAGTTTGTGGGGTTGATATGTTCTCATTTAATGATTCATTATTCATCAGATGAATCCCCATAATTAACAGTTTTCATTTCTGTTAATTTCTCAGGCAGATATGGCACATTTGTTGTTAATGCTATTCCCCAGTATTTTACAGATTTAGTTTTGTTTGTTTCTTGCTTATCAGGATGAACCCTAGTTTTTGACATGTCCTCAATGGTTATTGATGGCATATAGAAAATCTATAAACTAGTGTGTTATGCTTACATTCCATGACTTTATTGCTTCCATATTATTTCTAAAACTCTTCATACTGACAAGATTGAATTTGTAGGTAGAGAGTCATTTATTTACTAACATTTTTGCATAATCCTTTTACATGTTCACCACTTTTTTGCTTTCTCATCTTACATATGAATGAAGAATTTGGAATAATATCAAATGTAAGAATCTGTGCTTTGCTCTTGAGTTTAATGGGACCACTTTTAACTTGAACAAGATAAAGTAGCATTCTATCATGACTTGTTAATAGTTATGTTTTTTTTTTCTTTCAATCTGCAGAGGCCTTGAAATTTTATAAAATATATCTTAGCATCAACTGAGATAATAGTTTTCCCTTCCTTTAATAAAAATACATAAAGAAGTCTACTAGTTATGCCTTTCCTAATATTGGGACTCTTTGAATTTGTAGGATAATGCACACTAGATCATGATTTATTATTATGGAGTCTTGTATTTACTTAGCTTTGTAAGCATTCTCCATTTTAAAAATGCCTATTGGGTGAGTGTGCCAAAATATTTAATGAAAAATGAAGTTGTTTAAAATTATAGCAAGTCATGCAAATAGACTAGCTGGTCTTACTGTTCACTCTTACTAGGTAATTTAATTCCATCCAGACATGATCAGTAGGATTTGTTCACAACAGAGAAATACTTCTTGGCCTCATAGACCACATTTTTTGTTTTTAGTTCATCTGGTATCTAATATTGAGTGGCCTTAAGGTTTATTTTATGAATTTAAACAACCTGTTCAATATTATGACAATACACAGCACTAATGTTAAATTTCTTTTTTTAGCCTGTGGAAATTATTACAACTGTGAAATGTATGTGATTTTAATATGTTGTATCAATCTTTTCCCAAAATTTTCAGTCACACAGACTTTGACTTTTTCTTCCATCAATCACACTGGAGAGCATTTAGTAAGGTACAGAGGTTAAGAGTATGAACTGTGAGCTTTCACTTCCCCACGCTGCCATTAACTAGCTATTAAAACTTTAATTACCCAATTTCACCATTTTAAAAATGGGACCCTTCAATTACCTCATGAGTAATTATATCAATTAAATAAGCATAAAACACTTAAGGAAGTATTCAATGCATTGGAAGTGTTTCATATGGGCTACCTATGGTTTATTTTTTTATTTCAACATAACTTATTCTTTTAAAAATATTTCCAGCTTTATAAGGTATAACTGAGAAATGAAATGTATGCATTTATGATATATGATGAGATGCTTCATAAGCAAGCTAATTGATATATCCATTACCCTAGAACTATTAAATTATCTTGTGGTGAGAACAATTAAAATATACTCTCAGCAAACTTTAAGTATACAATACATTATTATTAACTATTGGCTATGCTTTTAAATGCTCAAATCACAGCTAATTTGACAAAACATTATGGGAATTTAGACAGATAGGGTAAACTGAACTGCATATGTTGCACGCTAATAATCAGCTTCTCTTCAGGATGGTTAACAACCTAAGTTTGCATATCAAAAATTGGAGAAATGGAAGGGCCGCAAGGTCAGCCAACATTTTGGCCCTAGCCTTTCAAGGTCAGCAAAGACTCAGGACATAGGAGAACCTGTACTGTAACATTATGGAACTCAGTTGTGCCCCAAACTTTCTGATCAAGGAGATTATGGAGCAACAGAGGAATGTGATCAGTGATGTAGAGTGTGCCTAAGGAGAGTCACATGGAGAGAAAACTTTCTCACAGGCTCTCACAGAGAGTAAACTGATCAAGTAATGGCTGTGACTCATCCACATGGCTGACACTGACAAATGATCTACAAAGTGAGGTACAGGGTTACAGGATGATCCCTGAGGGGACTGGACTGACCTCCTCAGATACAAAAGTTGCATTTCTTGTTTTACGGGTCTTGCTTTATCTTGGTCTTAACCATCCAGCAGAAAAGTATACAAACAAGGTATATAAAATAAAGCCATAATAATATGCTGAGCTTTAAATGGCTCTAGTCAACAACTTCTTTGGGTAACCCAGTACTATTGTGAACTGCTGGACTGTGTTGGATTGTTTCACTGAATTCAAGCACGTATAATAATTGAATGACAATAGAATACCCATCTTTGACAGGACTAACCAAAAAAAGGGGGATGCGAAGGAAGAACCATTCTGTGTTTGTATAAATAGTTCAGTTAGGATAAATATGCAGTACTTTTGCATAATTCTATGAGAAGAAAGATTTGCACTAATACCACTTGAACAGGATATCCTGTCTGCTTCTTGTACTATGGATAACCACTAGGAAGATAACAATGTAAAAAGTATTAGTTATTGGAACTATTCTATAATTCAGCTTTAGAAAAAAGATAGGTATACAGCTACATTCTTTTATTTCAGTGAATAGAGGCATCTGCTCTGATAGTGTTTGTAAATAGAATAAAATGTATGCACATTGTACAACAAATAATGACTATGAAAACAATATGCAATGTATTAATTATTGTATCTGTTCTACTAATTTGATTTGAAACTGTCTCATTGCGATTCATGCTTCAATAAAATCATGGAAAATAAAAAAAAACATTATGTTAAAGATACCAACATCTTATGATCATACATGACGTATTTTTATTTTTCCTTTTATGAAACTCATGGAAACGTACCATGTGGGATTTAACTAGTCCTTTATTCATTCAGGCATTTCTGAAAATATGCTGTTTTGTTTTATTAGGGTTTTCCAATAAAAGGAATGACTCGCTGATTTAAAAAAAAAAAACAAAAACTTACATTTTGGAAAATTGAAAGGGATGAAATTGAAGCTCATTATCAGAATAAGGAAATAAGACAGATAGCCAAATAGCTCAGTGGATTAAAGCACCTGCAAGCAGGCACAGGGTTGAGGTTTTCATCCCTGTGGGCTTACAGTGCTGGCTCCACCCCCAGGGCATGCTGAGATGGAGACAGACTGGGCATGGTGGCGCTTGCCTATAATCCCAGCTCTTGGGAGACTGTAAACAGGCTGATCACCAGGAGTCTCATCTAGTAGTGAGATCCTGAAAACCCGGTAGACCCTTCCCTAAAAAAAAATAAAATATAAAAAAGTGCAGAATAAGGAAATAAGGGAAGTGATATAAAAAAAAAATCCTAAACACTGACCAAACCTAGCCAAAAATTATCTGAGGGCTAAACTTGCACCTCCCATTGCTCTCAGAGAGGCTCTTCTGTGTCTTCTATAGTCTAAAAGCCAAACTGTCTGTTGGGAGGGACCTCAGGGAGAGTGTCTTTGTGTGTCAGCTCTGCTTTCAAATCTAAGACTTACTATACTTGCTGCAATCAAATCTAAGCCTTACTGTACTCAACCAGACAAGTTGACTTTGGTTTCCTCCAAAGTCATCCTTAATATCCCAGCCTTTTGGTTAATGGTGATAAGAACAAAAATGATCTTGCAGGTCTGTGGAAATAATTAGAAAGGTAAATCCCTGTGCACTATTAACAGCATCTAGTACATAGGAAGTGCTCAGTCAATACTATGTCACTTTGCACGAACATTTGTTATCCAAAACTTTTCTTTGTTGTAGATTGTAAGTTTTCACATTTCCAACTAGGCTGCATGTCATATATGAAAGTTCTGGAGAAAGTTTATTGTGTGTGGTTCTATTTTTAACAGATCAGTGTTTTTTTCTTTTTTCGTATGTATTTGGTGTGGGGTCTATAGGGCCTCACTACACAGGTAGGACTAGTAGTGATCCTTCTTGTTTTTCAGCCTCTCAAGCACTGGGATTACAAGGCAAGTGCCTCCACAACTAGCCTCAGTCACCCTCTCAACACACCTCGAGGACAGGGCTGGCACAGCAGACAGGGGATCAAACCCCGGCCCCTGCATCTGCCTAACCAGACACTTTAATCCACTGAGCTATCTTGCTGACCAATAAGCATTTTAAAAAAATATTTCATTTATTTATGGTTTTGGTACAGGGTGTGCTACGCAGCCCTGACTCATTGTGATCCTCCTGTCTCAGTGTCCCCAGCACTGGGATTACAGGTGTGCCTCACCATGTCCAGTTTTGGTGGTTGATGTGATGCTGGCACAGAGTGCGTTACCAGGGATCAAACCTGGATCCTTGAGCTTGCCAGGCATGTACTTAGACTGCTGAGCTATCTCCCCAGCCCAAATCAGTGGCTCTCAATATAATCACAGTTCTGTTCAACTTTCACCACAGTCAATTTTAGAACACTTTGATTACCTTGAAATGAAACCTCATAGTTTGCCTCTTATTTTCCACCTTCCTCCTTCCAACTAGCCAGCTGTAAGGAAACCCTAATCTACTTGCTGCATTCATGGACATTTCATAGAAAATGTAATCATGCAATGTTTGACCATTTGTGACTAGCTTCTTGCATGTACCTTGATATTTTCAAGAGTTGTCCATATTAACACAAGTATCAGTGCTTCGTTTTTATAGCCAAATTATACTCCACTATATGGATATGACTCACTTTGAATAGCCACTCATCCATTGATTTTTTTTTTCCTTTTGGTTCTAGAAAATACTACTGCAATGTGCATGCATGTGAACATTTCTGTATGTATGTTTTCATTTCTTTTGGATATTCGTTTGGGTGTGGAATCACTGGATTATGTTCCACTTGAGAGATTGTCAGACTGTCTTTCAACGATCTTATACCATCTTACCTTCCCACTAGCAGTGCATAGCTGCTCCAATTTCTCTACACACCCTTCCTAACTTTATTATCCGTTATCTTTTTTATTATAATCATTCTGCTACATGTCAAGTGATATTTTAACTGGGTTATGATTTACATTTCCCTGATGTCTAATTATGTCAATGACCTTTTCATGTGATCTTTAGCCACTTGCATACTTTCTTTGGGAAAATATCTATTTAGATCTTTTGTCTACTTAAAATTGCTTTGTCCTTTTGATGATTGAGCTGTAACACTGATCATTTTTATTCATAGTTACTCTTTGTTCAATTGGGCCTGCTCATGCTTTTCTGCACATTCAAATTTTACGTGCATCTGGCTAAAAGGCATATTGTGGGGCACTTGGTCTCTTGTGGGATTTGAGCTTCTGCGTGTTGCTATAGTCCCAGATGGCTATCTGTGAATCATACGTCAAGTAGTAAATACACTGTGTCAAATGCCTCACGGTTGGCTTCTTGTGTGTTACTTAGAAATACAAAGCCTACATTTCATTTTTATTTCCTCTCTTCACTTCCCCAAGTGGTACTACTCAAGAAGTGGAAAAATTTTTGTGCTGTTCCTTCTTAAAGATGGCCAAAAATTTAAATATCTGAAAGCAAAGACATACTCAGAATAATTTTACTTTCCTCCCAAATAATTGTTTGCAATTTCAAGTACTTGGAAATAGTATTTGCCAAGTGACCACTGATTTTACTTTTGTCTTTTTAACAGTTTTGGCTATACATACATCTCTACATCCTGAGTTTCCCACTAGTCTATCAATTTTTCCCCTTTCTGAAATAGAGTTTTCTTCTATTAGAAAAATGCCCTTCTTCTGTCAAAGTCATGCTCTCTGTTCAGGTATTATCAGGAGGCACCTGCATTGAAATGCACAGAAAAAATGGCAAATGACACCAGAAGAGCCAGCTGGATTTGTTGGAGCAATGGGCAACGTATGTCTCATACATGTGTGTGGCTGTGATCTTGGCAATGTCCCAGAAAAATACAGTCAGATTATTTCCAGGGACTTAATTCCCTCCACAGTGTGACAGGATATAGAAATACAAGTTTGGAAATGAGGCTGGAGAAATGAAAAATTCAATTCTGTACCTTAGAGGTTTGTTAAATGAGTTGTTTTGATTTTTTTTTTCTATTTTCTTTGTTATTTTTTGTTGTTAGCCTCATTCTAATAGATACCTCATCCACCCCATGACATGACATTTCACTTTCCAGGAGATTGTTTTATTATCATTTAGTGACTCACTACAGTACTTAATGCTAGTTGGGGTGGCTGGTAGTGTAATTTGGAGGCGCTTTCTATTCTGTTGCTGAAGCAACATTAAAATGGAAAATATGGGCCAAGAAATGATTTATCTGAGGATGCACATACGTGGTTATAACTCACAATGGACCTGTCAACATCTTCTCTTCTGCTCTTCCTCAGGGGAGATTTTGTCTCCTGACACAGTTTTAAGTGACAGTTTCATAAGTGCTGATCCCTGTACCTTTTACAGTAAAACATTTGTCCAGAGGAAGTCATCTTCTTTGGAATTTGGTGTTTCCTCAGAAAAATACAGCAAACCTACATGCTGTGTGGACTCATAATAACTCATTTACAGATACCTTTCAGGCAGTGGGAACTGCTGGAAATTTTCTGGATTATGGGTTTTGAGAAGTTAGGCAGCCTGGAGCTCTGCCTGCAAGAAAAGTGGCCCTTAGAGAATATTCTGTATGTGAGGGTGACAAAATATTGTGGGAGATGGGCTCATTGCTAGTTAATCAAATTCTTATTTCTTGGACCTTTTAATAACTAGCTACATGCATTGATGAAATAAAATATTTACTCTGAAGCAAGGAGACTATATTAAAACTTTATCTTTGTAAGTTATCATTTGTAATTATATAATATAGTATTAGATTTTATATCATATAAAAATGTAATATACTTATATATCATATATTGTATTTTATATACTACTTTATATATATATATGTATATATATATATATTATGCAAGTAATACTATAAGACTGATTTGTTATCTTCTCCATACTTCTTAGATCAGATCACAAGTTCTGAGTTTCATAATTTGTCTTTGAAATTGCTTTCTTTTTTCCAGTTAGCCTCATTCACATCTAAAAGTTTCTCTAAGGAAAGTTCCTCTGGGTAGAAGTGGCTTCTTTGATTTTGAAGTCGACTCAAAAGAAATGTTCCAGGTGCACAAAGTGGAAGTGGTAGACCTCAAAATAATATCCCTTTATTTCAAGAGCTGAGAAATAAGAGGATATTATTTGTTTCGTTATCCTGTAGCCTTGTGGAATGGGGAATGAACCCTTGTGCCTAGCTTTTGGAACCCTAGGTCTCCCTGAGCACAGCAATGATGTGTTCATTTCTTTCCCACTCTGTACCTCAATTCTTTAACTACGTCTTAAAAATATACAAATATTCTCTTTGTTTTCTTCCCCTTTCCCTTTAAAGCTCAACCAGCACACTCACTTGTGCTAGAGAGTATACCAGGCATCAGGACATAAATGCTTTCTGGAAGCAATGACCATGATATTGGTTGTGCAGCGTAAGGGAGGAAATGCAAGTGCAGACAGGAGGACAAGACTCTATTTTGGCTCTACTGAGTTTTAAGAGCTGGTATTGTATGCCAGTCCTTTGGCACAATGCGTGACACAAAAAAAGCTTGAAATACTAGCTTAATGGAAGCCACCTCTATCTTCTTTGTTTTTTGGTTTTTTTTTTTGTTGTTTGTTTCTCATTTCTTTATTACCTTTATAAAAAACAAACATTTACTTTAAAGAGATATGGCAATTAGAAGCTGTATACATTTTGAAGACCAAAATGACGATATTTTAAAGATGGTTTTAAGATTACACATTGCTATCCACGGTGTAGTTGCTTAGTTCACATACATCAGCATATATAGTTAGTCAGGGTGGGAAGTCACCCATTAGTTGCTATTTTCCAAAACCTGATTGAAATTCTTGGGACCATTATTTTAAACATATTTAGGAAACAGTCTATCTTCTTTGGCCATGGGATCTTAACCAAATCCCTCACTATGATGAGACTCAGTTTGCTTTCTGTAAAAGGCGATCTTTGGATAAGATGATTTCAGAAGTTGCTTCCTCTAGAAGGGTCTGTTGGTACCTGCTACTCATCTTCTGTACATTAACCTTATGGCAAGTACCTCTTAAGAACATCTACTTCTTTCTCACGTTTTCTTTCTGGTCATGGTTGCATGTTCTGCCATCACTAGGCAAGCTTCAGAAGTGGCAGAGAATTAAGGACCCTGGAAACTTCTCTTAATTGATGATACAAGGGTTGTCAGGGGTAATCTCAGGAGAAGTCTGAAATGCATTCACCTTGTCTCAAGCATCACCCTGCAAGACTGAGCCCCAGTTGTCCTTGGTAATGACTGACTTGTTAGCACATGCTTCATTAACTTATTTCCCTTTTATGTCTCATTTCTTCATAGTTCCACTACAATCTGCAGTTATTGATAGAGTTCTGGTCCCTGAGAGATGTTCACATCTTAATCTTGGATCTTGTTCATATATTACTTTATATGACAAAAGGGACTTTCCTAGGGTGGATTAAATTATGGATCTTGGAAGGGAGGTTAACCTGGATTACCCAGGTGGATCCAAAGTAATCATGAAGGTCCTTATAGATAAAAGGAGGACATAATGGAGTCAGATTCAGAGAATGAGGTCTTATGGCAAAAAGAGAGGAAGAGAGAGACTATAAGGTTCTATGCAGTTGGCATCAAAAGTAGGGGAAAGGGCCACAAGCCAAGAAATGCAGTTGTCTTCCAGATGCTGAAAAACAATAGGCAATAGATGTTCCCCTAGCCCCACCAGAAGGAACACAGCCCTGCTGATGTCTTTATTTTAGCATGGTGAGACACATCCTGGACCTCTGACCTTAACCATGAGAAAATAAATTTGTGTTGTTTCAAAATACTACATTTGTAATAATTTGCTATGCAGCAACAGGAAACTAATACTTGTAAGTGAACTATTTGTGTATGAACTATGCTTCAACATCTGCTTTGCAGGGAACCCAAATCAAGACACTTCCCAATTTGACATTGTTTGCTTTTCTCTATCTCAGTTAGAATATTAATGTTTTTCAAAGCTCCAGTAGGCAAATATTTAATGCTTGCTCCTGTGTGATTGATACTACTTTAAGTCTACTCACAAAAATGAAACAAGTTCAGCTCTTTCTTGCATGGAGCTTACAGTTTTATAGTGAAAGTAAGAAATGCCAGAAAAATTTTAGTAAGTACCTTGTCTTGTTGACTGTTTTTTCTCACTAGTCAAATGATCACTAAAATTTACCAAGAATCCGCTGTGAACCTTGGCCAGAACATCAAAAATATGCCACGAGAAGATGTTAGCCTAAATAGTGCTTATTAGAAATATGTGATAGTCACTGCCAATTAAAAACAAATATACAAATCTAACTTAATAAGATGACAGCACCATCCTACAAGAGCCCAATCTCATTGTGTCAGAAAGAGAAAAGAAAGGAGAACAAGGAGTTCTAAGGGAACACAATGCAGGGATCCCCTTTTAGGGAACTGAAGAACTGATTTCACCTTCTAGATTCCCGTAAGAACTGTGGAAATTTATTTTGTTCCCAAGGCAATTCTCTGTTGTTTAACTCCTGAGCCATCAGTATATTTTAAAAAGTGAAAATTTCCTACAGCAGTTTGGCTGTGAAGTCTACTAAAATAAAATAGAGGTCAGATTCAGAAGATATGAGTTCAAATCCAGTATCAGGCAAAAATTTAACTGTTCTGAACTGCAGCTTTAATTAATGACAGTCAAAGGAGCCTCCAAAATCAGTTGGCAGAAGGCCAGTATATACTATGGCCCCAAATCTTTTTGAATTTAATATCATTGGGGTTTTAAGACAGTTGCCAAGGTTTTTGGCTCACATTATGCGATCTCTCTGTTCCTTTCATTTTTGTTTGCAAGATGGCATATTCTCTCCTAATCCTTCTTCCTCTTTTTTGCAGTCCCTTGCTGAACATGGTCAAGTGCTGCACACACATGCAACCACTGTAATTTTGGGGGTGCTGCATTCAAAGGTGTGAGGGTTGTCTTCTAGGTTATTACAGGTAAACATTTTAGCAAGTGTTTTACTGATGCAGGTGAGTTGCCAGTCTATCTAACTTCTGACATGTAATCCCTCTCCACCCATTACTTGATGGCTGAGCCCATTCTAGATTACAAGTAGGTTTTAGTTATGCCAGCACCTCACTTTAATGTTCTAATATCTGTCCTAGTATAAGTCAGTTGTTGCAACAAAAAACTAACCCTGGGACAAACAACATGAACAGTTTTGTATCTTCATATAATACAAATTTAGTTCTTCTTTGCCATGGAATTGAATCAGGTACTTAAAGGGAAGAATTCCATGCACAAACGCAAGGACAGACTTCTTTCATCTTCTGGAAGAAGCTGGGGATTTAGCTGAGCAGTAGACTGCTTGGCTAGCAAGCAGAAAGACCTCGGTTCAGACCGGCAACAAAAACAAAAACTCGACCTTACCTGAAAGGCAATTACAACAAAAACAAACACCTTATGGAATTTCAAAGTGTAATACACATGCTTCATTAAATGGCACAAGGAGTGAAAACCCCACAATCCAGACTTGGAATAGATCTGTATAACTCCTACCTTTGGCCTGAAGTTTGGCCATTTCATTGACTATAATTCAATCACATAGGACGATGCTAGCTGCAAGGTCGATGGAGAAATACAGATTTCACGTTAGCATGAATCCCTGGTTATGAGGCAGCCACTTCTGCCTCCTTGTTCTTATTTCAAAAGGTTACTGTGTGCATTCGAAATAAAAGATAGATATAAAAGTTGCTGCATAAAGTAAAGAGTGTGATATGAATGAGAAGAATTGCTTTCCTCAAAGAAATCTAGCTCTCCAGTAAAACTGCATATTCCTGGTTGTTCATATACTTAGCACCTAATAGGGTCAGGGTTTAAGGCTCATGAACTCTGAATCACCAAGCTTTAACATTGCTCTTATAGGAAAATACATTTTTCTTTTACTTTTTAATTTTTTTTTGATAAATTAATACATTGCAAACTTTTCATAATGTTTTGGTATCGTACAAGGTGCACACATGATGTTATACTTAACAGACATTATTATAGCAGATGTCTTTTATCAGTACATTAAGAGAGTGTAGCTATTTATGTATCTTATTTTTTTATACCTGAATTATATCACAGATTCAATAATTAATACTTTCTTTTCCTAGTGGTTGTCCATAGTACTAGAAGCCAACATAATATCTTGTCCAACCATTATTAGTGCAAATCTTGCTTCTCATTGAATTATGCAGAAGCATGGCATATTTATCCTAACTGTACTGTTTATACACACACATCATGATTCTTCCTTTCTATACCCCTTTCTTTGTCTAGACCTGTCAAAGATGGGCACTCCATTGTCATTAAACCAATTTAGGTGCCTGAACTCAGGGACACAATCCAACACAGTCCAGCATTCCACAATAATAGTGAGTTACCTGAAGAAGTTGTTGACTGTAGCTATTTACAGCTCAACTTATTATTATGGCCCCTCATTGTATACCTCATTTTTATACTTTTCTGCTGGATGGTTAAGACCGAGATAGAGCAAGACCTATATACCAAAACATGTAGTTTTTGTTTCTGATGAGGTCAGTGAAGTCCCCTCAGGGTTTATCTTGTAGTCTTGTACCTTATTCTGTAGATCCTTTGTTTGTGTCATCCATGTGGATGAGTCGCGGCCAATGCTTGACCAGTTTGTTCTCTGTGAGAGCCATGTGACTCTCCCCAGGTACACTATAGATCATTGATCTCCTTGCTTGGTGGCTCCATAATCTTGTTCAGAAAATTTGGGACACAACTGAGTTTCATGATATTACAGTACAGGTTCACCTATGTCAACTTTTTGTTTTAAAGAGAATTTAAAGAAACAATAAAAATGGTACAGAATTTCAAAAAAAAGATAGGAAATGAACAATGGTTATTATACTGCATATTATTATCTTTAATGTAATTGCTCAGATTAGGAAAATATTTTCTAATTCTAAACCCTTGACTTAAAAATCAGCATTTGCAACTGATTTTTCATAAACTTTGAGGGTTCATGTTTTTTTTATTTGTGGAACCAGGAATTGAATTCAGGCCCTTGTGTTCTCCAGGCAAGTGCTTATTCTACTGAGCCATCTTTCCAGCCCCGAGTTTTATTTATTTTTGAGGGTTCATGTTAATTTGGACTTTATCTTGGTTTGTATTTTTTCATGATTTTTTTTTTATTTTATAAAGAGATTATAGGGACTGCGGAGACAGCTCAGTGGTATAAGTGCCTACGTGGTAAACACAAGGTCCCCAGTTTAATCCCTGGTACTGCAAAAATAGAAAAAAAAGAGAGAGTACAAAACAGCATTAAAACAGAAAAATTAAAAGTGATACAGAATTTCACTTAACAAAGTAATATGAATTTCCCAGTGTTATAATGCAATGTTGTCTTCCAAACAGTTATTTATATTACTAGATATATGCATGCAAAATTGGAAGAAGGAAGAAAAATCAAAGAAATATATAAGAAATTAAGTGGAGAAAAATGAAAAATAATTGAAAAAAGGAGGCAAAACAAATTAAGTATTATCTGCTCCTTTCCATAGACCAGCAGAAATTCACAGTACGTTTATTCAAACCATCCTGCTTACATACATAGATGCATCTCTTTCCCCTACTCCCTCTCCTGTCCTCAACTCAGTAACTGTTTCCTTTTGCATAAGTTCATTCCCTTTTCCCAGTATCTATTGTATCCTTAAGATTCCATTTTCTTTTTTAGGTTCTCACAGTAAGGAGACTATACCATTTTTGCACATGCGGGTCTGATTCATTTCACTTCTGATTCATTTCACTTAAGAGTATGGTCTCTAGTCGTTTCCAGTTACCAATGAATGTCTCAAATTTATCTTGTTTTATATCTGAATTACACTCCATTGTGTAAAAATATCATATCTTTATCCATTCCTCAGTTGATGGGCATCTGTTTCCAGGATTTGGTTGTGACAAATTGTGCTGCTATAAACATGGGTGCACTGTGATACATATATTGCTGTGGTATGAGGTTTTCAATTCTTCTAGAAAAATACCCAGGAGGGGAATAGCTGGTTGAATGGGATCTCCAATCTTAGCTTTTTGAGGAATCTCCACAGTGATTTCCTTAGTGGGTGCACCAGTCTGTCCTCCCACCAACAGTGGAGAAGCTTTCCTGTCTCTCCACAGCTTCTCCAACATCTGTCATTGGCTGACTTCTTGATGTTAGACATTCTTTGGGGGTGAGATGAAATCTCAGTGTTGTTTAAATTTGCATTTCTCAAATGAATAATGATGTTCAACATTTTTTCATATACTTACTTGCCATTTGTAGTTCTTCACCTGAAAAGTATATTCATCTCAGATGCCCATTTTTGGACTGGTCTTTACAGTTGGGGAATCTGATTTTTTAAAATTCTTTATATGTTCTGGATAGAGAGCCATTTTATGTTTATTTCATTTCTTATCTGTGTTAAATATAAGTGAAATTTATCTGGCCTTTTGCTTCAGAATCATTAGTAACACTTATTGATGATGTACTTTGTGTCAGATGTGCTCTAAACATATTAAATCCATCCTCATTTTAATATTCCTGTGAACTCCATAAGGTGTATGCAGTTTTCCCTTTGTGTCCATTGGAGCTTGATTCAGGACTCTCAAAGATACCAAATTCCTTGGGTGCTCAAGATTTATATATAAGATGACATATTATTTACATAATATCTTCTTATACATAGTAATATCTTCTTCTACAATTAAATCATCTATAGATTACTCATCATATTTTAAGTGAATATTATATAAATAGATGTTATACCATGTTGCCTAGAGAATAAAGACAAGAAGAAAAAATTCTTCACATGTTTGGTATAGGTGTCATAGTTTAAAAATATTTTTGATCTGAGGTTGGTTGAATCTGCAGGTACAGCTGTATTATTTTATTTGATTATCAAGATAACAAATTTAGAGAGCATAACTGCATTAGCTTTATATTTCTGTATTATAAATTAGCCCAAGTGTTGTGATTGTGTTCTGTACTGGAAGCTCTTGGTGAGGAATCTGTTTTCAAATCTGTTTACATTGGTCGCTAAAATTAACCACTTAGGGATTCTGTTTAAGAGACTGTGGTGACGAACATTATAGTGCCTATCTCTTTGCTAGCTGTTGGCTACAGGTACCTCCCAGCTTTGAGAGACTGCTTGCATACCTTGGCTCATGGCCTCTCCATTTTCAAAACCAGTAATAGTATGTCAAATCTTTCTCATCCTTTCAATCCCTCTGACTTCTCCTTTTTAAAGACCACTGTGATAGACCAGGTTCAATGAGATAATCTCCATATTTTAAGGGTAAGTGACTTGGAGCTTTAATTATACCTGAAAAATCCTTTCATAGCAGTACCTTGATTACTATCTTATTTATTAGCTATAGGATGGGAATCTGGGACTCTATTTTAAGAATTTTGTTAGCTACTATAACTAAGTTGCCTGAATTCATACATATAGAGAGTAGCAAACATTTGAACCCCCAGACTAGCTGACATCAAAATGTATGTCTTTTCATCTATCAGGATGCCTTACGTTAAAAATGAGTGGTGTGCATTACACCAAAAGAATATCCTATAATGAAAGTGCAAGAATTCTTAACCAAGTGTCATGTCTTAGAATGTTTGTGCTGCTATAGCAAAATGCCCAGGACTAGGTAATTTATAAAGACAGGAATTTATTTTGCAGTTTTAGAGGCTGTAAAGTCCAAGATTGAGGTACCAGAAGACCCAGCATTTGATGAGGGCTACTCTTTGTTTCAACGTGGCACTTCATAGTTGCATCCACCAGAGACGAAAAAATTCTGTGCCCTCACTTGACTGTAGAGGTCCTAAGTGTGTTCCTACTAGCCCTTCTATAAAGCATTAATCTATGAGAGCTCTATCCTAACTTAATCACTTCCCCAAAAGGCTTCATCCTTTAATAGCATCATAATGGGAATTATATTTCAATGTGAAATTTTTAATTAATTTTATTGAGAAACAAATAACAGTGAGACAGTTTCAAAACAGGTTAGTAGGACAGTTACATTAATTAGTACATTGTATATTGTTGTCTTAATAGTAGTTATTCATAGTATAAGATGCAGACATGATATCGTGTCCAAACACTATTAGAACAAATCTTTCTTTTCACTGATACAAATAAATGTGAATTTTGGAGGGAGCAAAAACAATGAAACCAAAGCAAGGGCATAATTTAAATAATTTGTAGCATTAAAATTATAAATTTAATATTTTCAAACTATGTGTCTATAATTCCATGTCTATCTTTCTTTTTTATTTTTGGTTGGCTCAACTCACCCCGAAGGTGGGGCTGGTGCAGCATGTGGTGCTGGGGATCGAAACTGAGTCCACTGTGCACGCCTAAGTGTGTTTTAAACTGATGAGCTATCTCGCTGGCCCCTATGTGTCTATAATTCTAATTGTCACCACTGCAGGGTTACTGTGACTATGGGCTATGTAGCCAGATGTGGGTAGATACTAAGAACTAACACTTACTTGCCCTGATTTCCCAGATTTCATTTTCTGCAGAGTAAAATAGAAGATAATGATAGTATTTTTGGAATGAGTTGAGAGACTGAAGCAGTAACACATTTATAACCTGTAACGTAGTTCCTGGGATACTATAAATACTCAGTCATCGGAACGTACCACTATCACGTCATTATCAACATTATTATGGTATTGACATCATCGCCAGTCAGTCCAGATGGCTGGTATTTATTAGACAAAACCTCTGTCAATAACAAAATTAAATCAGGTTCATTCTCAACTGAACAGAAAAAAATATTTTCCTCTGATACCATTTTTAACTTGCATTTGCTTCGGAAATATCATTTGTGGGTTAGTAAATGTAATACTTTATACATCTTCAGAAAATAAAAAAAATTGAAAGCTCAGAAATATAAGAGGAAGATTTTTTTTTTGTCTTCCTACAGTTTAGAGTTTGTAAATGCCTGGTTCTGATTCTGTCAATAACTTAAACGGATATAAATTTAATAATGCTGCTGGCGAGACTTACTTTCAGAGCTTTCCCCTCCAGTTGCCCCTCTATCTCTTGATCCAAAACCCATTATTATAAAGTCTCTAACACATGATTTCATTTTACTTGTGCTCTAGACTCGAGCTTTCTGGAAACCAGAAATTTATTTTTAGGTTTTATTTCTTGCTCTGCATTTTACTCAGAGCTTTTCTCTTTCTACATTTCACCACATTCCTGGGCTTCTGCTAAGCCAACTTTTTAAAAGCGAGAAAAAGAAATGCCATAGAAGGGAAGACTTTGTGGCAGCCAACCAAATGCCTGTTGAATCCTGTGCCGCAGGAACTATGACAGCCCCTATGGGTTAAACAGAAATTTCAGTGAAGAAGTATGAAGGGCAGAGGTGCCAGGAGGAAACTTCAAGAGAGTTTATAAGTTGTATATGTGAAACAATTTCCAGGGCTCCCCAGGCCTCAACCAAGATGGACAGTGTGGTGCATCCACCCTGACTTCTCCTTAATAGTTCAAATATGTTATAACTGGTGTTAGGAGTCAGAACTTTGCTTTTTCATCACCTTATGTGGATTTTATATGTTATTAAGCATAAGCTAGGAAAGATAATTTTCTCATTAATGAACCCAGTTGAAGTCTTTCCAAGCGTCATTATCTCCCCCAGCACTTACACTAGCCATTTATGACATCCTTTACAAACTACTATGCCTCTTTTGCTTTTCACATGAACCTCTTGGCACCTGTAGCATTTCCTTTGTCTAAAACAGAACTTCTCACCTGTGATACTATTGACATTTAAGAACAAAGAATTCTTTGATGTAGGTGCTGTCCTCTGCATTTTAGAATATTTAGTGGCATCTCTGAGTTCTACCCACTAGATACTGAACCTTTGCCCCTAGCCAAGTAAGCGGAAATGTCTCCAGACCTTGCCAGATATCCACTGCAGGTCAGAATTGTCTACACTTGAGAACCACAGGCCTAGAATCCTGCCTTTCTTTTCCTCCATCAGTTCTTCTTTGTTGTCTTATATAACTCAACAGTAATGATGATCTGTATAAAATGATACATTAATGAATTGCACTTAGCTCTGGGATTTCCCTTCATCTAGCTATTTCTGTTTCCCTGCACAAACATAGGACTTACCAGTTATGCACTTATTTTTAGTAAGTCAATACTTCTTACTCTGTAAGGTTGTGACTTTGTTTAAAATTTTTTCTCTCTAGGGTTCCTACTAGTATCATTTGCTTGCCATGAGCCTCATCAGGCTTTGATCTAATGAGTAGAACTAGATTTTTTTATTACTAATCAGCTTCATTGCTTGGTTTTTATTTATCTATTTTACCATTACTGAAGTACTTTAGGCTGCAAGAAAATGAATATTTCAATCTCTGTTAAGATAAAGACACAAAGAACTGTGATTCCTTTCGATTTGAAGAGAAGTTCCAATGTACAGTCATCTCTCTTTGTCTACAGTGGGCTGGTTCCATGATCTCCACAGGTACCAAATTACATGGGTGATCAAGTTGCTTGCATAAAGTGGTGTTGCATTTGCATAAAGCCTCCACACATCCTCCCATGTGCTTGAAACATCTCTAGATGTTTTTATAATACATAATATAATGCAAATGCCAGGCTAGTAGGTATTATACTCTATTATTTAGGAAAAATGACAATTGAAACATTTTCTGTATGATCAGTACAGGTACAATTTACAGACTCTCTGCTTAGCTCTTTGAGTCCCTATTGCAGAACCTGCAGTTGTGGATGGCTAACTATACTCACCTATGATGAATTCATTTCTAATGTAAATATCCTGCATGTGTTTTAGACCACCATAGTTTCCAACTTTGTGATATGTGCCTAGATATCTTGAAACTACACTGTTTCTTTGCTACAGATTCAGCAGTTCTTTTGCAAACATTTTTCTAGACCCTTCCTGAGATTTGACTTTGTGGTACTGGTACTTATGTCTAAAAGTTGTATTTCTATATCATTTAATTTTTTAATTTTTGTTTTTAAAGATAGTATAAGTTAGAATTAAAATGGAAAAAAATTACAGGTGATACAGATTTTCACTTAACAAGTAATAAGAATTTCACAGTATTTGTTGTAATACACAGTATTGTCCTCCAACCAGTTATTCATTTTACCAGACATATGCATGTAAAATTGGAAGAAGAAAGAAGAAATGTATGAAAAATTAAGAAGAGAAAAAGTACAAATAATTTTAAAAAGGAGACAAAATATATTAAAGCATTAATTGCTTCTTTCAATAGACCAGCAGAAATGCATAGTACAGTTGTCAAAAGCATCCTGTTTACATAAATAGGTAAATCTTTCTCCCTCATTCCCTCTCTTGTGCTTCTCAACTCAAGTGACTCTTTCCTTTTGAACAAGTTCATTCCCTTTTACCAGTGTCTGTTGGACCCTTCAGAATCCATTTTTCTCTTTCAGGTTTTCACACTAAAGAGACAATAGGATGTTTGCTCATCTAGGTCTGATTTATTTCACATAGGAATATGGTCACTAGTTGCATCCATTAACTCACAAAATACTCAAATTTATGTTTTATAGATGAATAATACTCCATTGTGTAAAAATACCACATCTTCCTTATCCATTCTTCAGTTGATGGACATCTGGGTTGTTTCCAGGATTTAGCTATGACAAATTACACTGCTATAAACATGGGTGCACACATATCGCTGTGGTATGAGGATTTCAGTTCTTCTGGAAAAATACTCAGGAGGGGAATAGGTGGCTTGAATTGGATCTCCTATCTTAGCTTTTGAAGAAATGTCCAATGATTTCCTTGCAACCACTGTGCACCTTGGAGAATGTTATTAGCATGACTGGGTTCTACCTAGTAGATATTAAACTCTAAACTATGGGAGAATTAATAGCTATGAAAGCAGTGGCCAATAGCTGCTCCAGTTTTCTGGTCCCTCAAATGGGACAATCAGGTAGACATGTTCTAAAATGTGTCCTAGTGTTCTCTAGTAGTACTGAGTTCAAATTACCTTCAGAAACAACTTCTTAGGAGGATGCAACTTTACTTTTTGGTTCTCTTCTCTGTGTCACTTCTTGGACTAACTACTTACATAGAAAAACTTGTTGCAGCCCAAATCAGGATTTCATGTTGCAAATATGCAACATTTAATGTTGCAATTCAATATGCTTAGAGAAATCTTGAGCTAATTCACAAAGATTTGTCCATGAAATGCTATTGATCAGTGCTGTCACCAAGTGTTTTGAGACCTACACTCTGGGTGGGCCAGACTGCATTGGGGGTGGATGTGTACTAATGTGCCTGTCTGTGATGATGTGGACATTGTTATTTCTCTTGGGTTTGTTCTGAGTAAAGCTTTTGGAAATTGTGTTTTCCCACAAGTTCCACAAATGTTTTCACATTTTAGAAATTGAGCATGCTCTAAGCTGTGATTTTGAAAGTCAAACAGTTTTGGCTGGTGATATTATTTTTAAAGAAACAAAGCAGTTTTGTTTGTTTTTAATTTTGGCTTTTGCTATGCTTTGTAATCTTTTTCTCTCTAGAAGCCCTAACTTTGTCTAGTACATGGCTTTGCATAATGCTCATGGAGATATTTCAGACATTTTTCTATGAATTTGATTGCAGTAAATTTTTGCTGGTAATACTTCACATTCTGAAGCTTTTACACATACACTATTTTATTTAATCCTCATAAACCTCTGCCATATAATAGGATTATGATCACAGTTTAATGAGAGAAATGAATTCCAGAAGGTTTAAACAAGTTTCTGTTTAATACTTTTACCTCATTGAAAATTAGCAGGGCCGGCGGTATAGCTCAGCGGACTAAGCGCTTGCTTAGGTAAGCGTAGGGACCAGGGTTCAATCCCTGTTTCCGCTTGCCGCGCCGGCCCCGCCTTCGGGTGCGCTGAGCCGGCGATTGGAGTCCGGGCGTGGTGGCGCGCGCCTGTAATCCCAGCACTAGGGAGGCAGAAAGCAGGAGGATCACTATGAATGTGGGCTACATAGTGAGACCCTGTGGACAAAAAAAAAAAAAAAAAAAAAAAAACGAAAATTAGCATACAGCTTAGAAAAAATTATTAGGATGATTATTAATTTTGAAAAGACAGCAAAGAAGGAGGAGTCTTAAAGAGAAGTTGTGTATGCATTAGCAAAGCTGTCAGGGTTGGAGAGTTTTGGAATGAATGGATACAGACCTCAGAAATGCTCCTAAGTCACTTGCTTATGCAGGTTTGTGAATTCACAACATTTTTATGCAAGGGAAAGAAGCAAATATTCTCTAGGATAAATGCTAGCATGCTGTCATGAAATAAACACTAACAAGTCAGAGTATAAAACAGCATTTTCTTAGTGCTTTCCTCACCTTCCAGAAATTCTTCTTCCATCTTCCTGGCAGTCTTTAGTGGATTTTCAGCACCATTAAAATAATGCAGCACTCTTCATTTGTGAGTGTTTAAAAAAATCAGAGTAGTCATAAATTTGACTGGTTTATTCATTTTTTTCATTATATTTTGTCCTTAGCTACAATACTTGTGACCCATGAAAAATTATATTAGCTTACAAGATAGACTTCAATGCACTCTATTGCCCAATGCATTATGTAAACTTTGTTTTTCTTTAAGGTTGTATGTTAAATCAAAGTATGTTCTTATACTACTTGAGAAGGAAGTTCTGAAATTATGCAATCTGAAATTACATAATTTCCTTCAAAATGAAGGGCAGTGCTTAGGTAAATAAAATATTGATGCCAATATATATATATATATATATATATATATATATATATATATATATATATTATATAGATTGGACTCTGTGAGTGTCCTGTTGTCATCCTCCTAAGTGCTGTGATTTACAGGCATGTGCCACCTGCCCAATCTCAATCACCATCTCAGAACACCCTGGGGGTGGGGCCAGCATGGCATGCTAGGGATCAAATCCAGGCCATTGCCTTCTGCCTAAGCAGGCACTTTAGTCCACTGAGCTATGTGGCCAGCTCTAAGATTAATGATATCTTTAAAAAAATATTAGAATGTCTTTCCTGGATCCCCAGCCTACAACCTGTGGAGCCTATATGTCGGTTTCCACAGTCTTGATCTTGCTGATACTAAATGTGGATCTTGGGTGAAGGGGATTTTTTAGGACAGATGATGTTTCAAGAAACTAGAATCTTCATTTTAATATACCACACTGACTTGGTCTCCACTAATATTATCTTTGATGCTGAGCTCAATCTACTTCACTGAATCTCTGCATGCTGCCTGCTATTGACACCTGAGTTTCTCAGGTGGAAAGCCCCTCGATACTCTTTGGCCCTGCCACCCTCGATGAACCTAAGTTATGACTAAGTCATTCTGAACTAACCTGGAGTCAATCAGGAAGACAGCCTGTAGATCTTTCAAGAAGAGAGAGATTTAATACAGGAGCTGGACTCTTACTGAACAACTGAAATGGATCATGATGAACAATTAAGAAACTAGGAAGATAATAACAGCAGGAAAGCACTATATGGTACCTCACCTACCTGCTGGGCCCAGGAGCACCTAGCAAGACTTCCCAAAGGCCAGCTGCCAAAGCACACACATCCTGCCTGCCTCCACCGTACTGCAGTTTCACCTCTCTTTTGACTGAGTGCATCTTAATTGTGTTAACTCAAACTGAGCTGTGAGGATAAGGAGTCAGGAAAATGTAGTTCCTGAACTTCTAGGTCCAGGATACAAAAGGAAGTACATATAAAAGAAAGAACACAGTGGTGAGCAATCTCCTGGTCATTCAAATGCTGTCTTTGGAAACTTTTCTGAAACAAATCACTAGCCTGGGCTACTCAAAGAAGAGGTTGTCATTCCTTCAATACCAAAGGTGCTAAGAATGTCTCTGATCTGCAGCATGCCAATAGAAATCAGGGACAAATAGCAATTGGGGTACAATAATCCCCCAAAATAAGCTGCAATCTGGAATTATTTCTATCAAGAGAAATAAAAAAAAGGTATTAATAGTTGTAATAATTGTTGATGAAGGGCCAGGGAGTTGGCTCAGTGGAATAAGCGCTTCCCTGGCCAGCACAAGGGCCTGAGTTCAATTCCTGGTTCCACCAAAAAAAAATTGTTAATTAAAAATAGGAAAAGAGAAGGTGATGTGCTTTATGAACTCCTTTGTGGAAAATTAAGCAACTCTGTATCCACATCCTTACTATACATACTATTGCTGTGCTCTGAGATTTTCTTACTTCCTGTTAAAAAGAATGTTGAGCCCTTCAAGCAGCTGACTCCACTCCTACATATCACAGTCTGGGCCTTTGGGTACTTTTGTTCCTCTAGAGACAAACCTTACAAATAGTCTCCAGGCAGCAATGGGGATTATCCAGGAGGTCATCATTGGACACCTGCTCCATCAAACCAGTCCCAAAGGGCATGTGACCTGGCTCAAGAGTGCTAGAAATACTGTTGGATTATTTTTAGTGGAATAATCTACTTGTCATCTGATTCACAACATTTACTTCCAGAAGCTTGTGCTTTTGGCCCAGGGCACAAGACTAGAAGGCTGAAGCATCCATGAAATTGACCTAATGCTGAATAAAAATGTTATTGCATGCATAACGTCTTATTTATTCTTCATGGACTGCTAGCAGTCAGTTTTAGTCCACCATCATGTATAATAGTATATTCATTATTATATTTTATAAACAAATTTTATCCAATTTAGTAATAAATATCAAATAATGATTTAGGTTTTTCCTCAATAATTCATTATAAAACTGGAACTCTTGGATAAGTCAAATGAAAGGAAGTATAGCTGAATACTTATGCTCTTTGAATTTATTTCAAATAATATATTAACTTCATATTTTCTTAATATCACAGTAACTAATATTTCTAATCTGATTTTTCTATGGAATTTGTACTGGGAATAATAATATGATTCTGAAGAGTTTAAAAAATTCTCTTTAAATATATTTCACAGACTACAACCAATATTAAAATTTTATATATTTAATAAGAGCTAGCAAGAAACACAAACACACAGTACTTTAATGCTCAAAATACTAAAATTTAAGATTACTTTCCAGTACTGTATCTTTTTATATGTATATATTAGGAATCTCTATTCATTGAACTGAATAATGACTTATAATCAGAAACCATTCTGGCTATCCATGCTTTTATTTACTTTTCCTTAGGATAGAAGAAAAAGTAATTATTTTTATTTTTGGCCAGCTTAGCCCATCCTCAGTGCAGAGCTGGCATGGCTTCTGGTTCTGGAGACAGAACTGTGGTCCCCTATGCCTGCCTAAGCTTGCCTAAGTAGGTGCTTTAGACCACTGAGCTATCTCATCAACCGCTAAAAACACTTTTTAGATATTATATGAAATTTTATGTTGACAGTGGTATGTCACCAAAATGTTTAATGACAGAGTAAATTTGGAAGCTATATCTAGCTCTTTTTGAATTTTAACCCATGATTCTTTAGATGTTTTGACTAATGAACATAAGTCAAAATTAAAATTACCTGGAGATTTATTACAGAAAATAAGGACCATAAGAAGTCATTCTGAGTTAATTAACAATATATTATCAAAGGGTTTTGTGCTTCACATTGTAGGAAAAAATAAGGCTACCAAGATTTATTCCAGAATTTAATTTCACCTTGATTTGGAATGTAATCATGAGTGGAAGGTCATAGTGCTCCTTCTAGACTTAAGTTGTGACTTGGATTTAGGAAATGATAGTTGTGATGAAGATCCTAATTACCATGAATGATGAATAGATGCAAAGTATGTTTCCAACTTTTGTGTAAATGTACTATTCTGGCTCATGTTGTAGTTTATGGGAATCATTTTCTGATTAACCAGTGGATGTGTCCTTAAATGCATGTACATTCATATAAGAGCACACACTGCTTATTCTCACTTTGTTTTTGACTACGTACATCTTTTGGGATTTCATACAATTAAAAATTGGCTAGAAAGCACACTAATAATTCATGGACATTTCTACAATGTCTGGTCTATTATTTCTGCCATTTTTATACCTGTGTTTAAAACTAATTATTAAATAAGTTTCTCTCATGACTTGCTGATGAGTACTCCAAAACCAGACTGAATAATTGCAATTGGTAATTAATGTCTGAAAGGAGTTTTAATAGTGAAGAATTATTTTAAATTAATTCTTTGAGCCGGGTGTGGTGACACATGCCTGTAATCCCAGCACTCGGGAGGCTGAGGCAGGAAGATCGTTGTGAGTTTGAGACCAGCCTTAGCTACAAAGTGAGCTTAAGGCCAGCCTGAACTGCACAGTGAGACCCTGTCTCAAAAAGACCAAAATAAATAAATAAATAAATAAATTCTTTGAATATTGTCCTTTTTATGAGTTTTCCAGTAAAACTGTATTTATCTTCTCTCCTTCCTCTTAGTAGTTCAGTGCCTTTTAAAAATGTAGTAATCTGTAGTTATCAGAAGGCATTTATCTCATGCATTCAATAGCTGTCATGTTTCTTTTTTTAATTGTATTTAGTACATGGTTTCACTACACAGCTTGGATTCATAGTGATCCATCTGTTTTCAGCTTCCCCAGCACTGGGATTACAGGTATGCCCCACCACTCCCAGTCTCAGTGGCCAGGTCTGTGCTGGTGTGCCATGGGGTGCCAGGGATTGAACCCCAATCTCAGCACTTTTCTAAGTAGGCTCTTAGTCTGCTGAGCTATCTTGCTAACCCTTATGATTTTTTTAAAGTAACTTATTTGTTGTAGATTTTCCCCAAATCAGAAGTTAGCCCTATACACATGGCATAGAAATTTCATAATTAGGTGGTTAAATTAGAAATACAATGGTTGTCATATGTTCAAGATAGTGAAGTTACAAAAATAGAAAGCAAATTGCATTAACATAAAGGCATTAACATTTTCTGAGTAGCGTGAGTTTGCAAAAGTCTTGGGTAATTAGATTTGCTTACTCTCAAAATAGCCAGTGAACCTTGAGTGACACTGAATTTCAAAGGGGGGAGACAGAGGGGAGGTTGCTTTTGGAACTGGAATAGCAGAAAAGTAGAGATTTCACTTTGAAACCAACCTAGGGTAGTTTGTGGCATAAAAAATGATTTCATTTCCTTACGGAAATAAGAAAGTGAAATAAGGGGCTGGGAAGATGGCTCAGTAGAATAAGCACTTGCCTGGCAAGTGCAAGGTCCTCAGTTCAATCCTAGGTACCAAAAAAAAAAGTGAAATAATCCCTCATTTCACTTTAGATAGATTTAACAACTTTTTGTCTTTAATTTTCATTATTTATTATATTTATTTTCTTTCTACATTCAAGTAATGCTAAAGAAAATGATCCCCAGTAATAACACTGTTGTGTGGAATTGTTGAATAAGTTTCTTATTGTCACTTTAGAAAAGTGACAATAAAAAATTAAAATAAAAAAATTTCTATACATCACTTTAGAAATGTGCCAGTGAACATTTTCTTGTTTTGTTTTATTTGAGACAGTGTCTAACCATGTATTTCACTGACCTCATTATGGGGCCAAGACTGGCCTCAAACTCACAGTGATCCTCCTGCTTCAGTCTCCCAAGTTCTGGGATTATACGTATGTGCTACCACCCCAGGCACCCCTTAAAGTTTTAGAAGCATATGAATTAATGGTCATGCCCTTTCCATTTTAAGCTGCTGAATTGGTATCTCACAGATTACTTATGCAGATTTGAGGGTGGATCCTCGAAGTACCATGTCAGATCTACTGTTCTGAAAAACAATTTTCATTATACACATCTTCTGGCATGTACCTTAAAAAGAACTACAAACTCATCTTTTAAATAACTCCTCAGGTAAGACTTCTATTCATTTTATGATCAGGGCCTGTCCAGGGCTGATTAATACCTCTGGTGCCCTGCAGTCTTGTGCTCACTAAAAATTTCCTATTACATGTGGGCAGCAACATTTTTTATGTTGCTCATAGAGTCATCGGCATGGTTTCCAGCTTTGTAAAGATTCCCAGCAACTTAAAGGTTACACACCCAATACTTTTTTTTTTTTCCAAGAAAATGCCACTGGACTTCATTTGAGTCTGTGTCACCAGCCATAGATACCTGGATGTTGCACTGTTGGTGTTCATATTGCTACAGCCAATGCTTCCTGACACCAGGGAGCCCAGAGCCTCCTGCAGCTTTTTCTTTGACATCAAAAATGGGGATGGGTAAGGAAAGTTGAAATTGCAGGTCCATTTTTGTGCAGAGTTGGCAGAAAGTTTGAGTTGGCCAAATGTAAATTTACTTCCTTTGGGGGTAACAGGGAAACTTTGATTTATTTATATATTTTGCAGAACAGGGAACTGAACTCAGGTCCTTGCACTTGCCAGGGAAGCGCTTATTCTACTGAACTATCTCCCCTGCCCACGAAACCTTTATTTAGCATGCAAATTTTTAAAAATATTATTTCATTTCATATATTAGTTAATGTTGAATAGATCATATATACCCAACATGTATAGTTATCCAAAGAATTAAAGTGGCCCAGAAAATGATGTGATTTTTAAAGAGCTCCTTCTCATCTCCATCCTCAGTTTACCATTTTGTTTACTCAGAGCTGAGTGATACCAGTGCCTTGTATACACTTTCATTCTTCCTGTGATATTTTGTGCATTTAAGGGTTATAAGTATTCATAATTCTGTATATGTCTATACATAACATTTTGACACAAACTGTAGTACATACTTGGTACACAATTTCCTATGCTTAATATAGCTTGGAGATTATTTTCAAATATCTAGATATATAACATACATGTATATTTATATTTCCTTCTATTAAAGAGTTTCATAATATTCCTTTATATGAAAATTAGATGCAATAATGATCCTATAATTTATTTAACTGTTCCCCTAATGATGTGCATTTATATTGCTTAGGATCTATCACTGACAGATGTTTTGTGTAAGAGTCAAATATAAAAATTGGAGACTTTGTAGTCCATGTGGTTTCTGTTGAAACTACTCCATTTGGCTTTGTTTCCAAGGAAGTAGCCATAGACAATATGTAAATGAATGGGTGTGGCTGTGTATCGGTAAAGCTTTATTTATAGAAACAAGCAAAGATGCAGGTGTGGTCCATGCTTCTTTTTTTTTTTTATTTAGGGAAGGGCATACAGGGTGTTCAAGTTCTCACTACTAGATCTCACTCATAATGATCTGCCTGTTTACAACCTCCCAAGAGCTAGGATTACAGGTGGGTGCCAGCATGCCCAGTTTCAATTGCAGTCTCAGTGCACCCCGGGGGTAGGGCCGGCATGGCAGGCTTAGGGGTCGAACCCCCGGCCCCTGCACCTGCTTGCAGGTACTTTAATCCACTGAGCTATTTGGCCATCCTGGTCCATGCTCTTAATGGTCAGACAAGTTTGAGAAATGCTGTAATAGCACCTAGCATTGCAATTAGTCTGGCAGTAAGTACTCAGTAAATATTTGTCAATTGATTGAAAGGCTGTTTGAAAATTGGTCATTAGAAGTAGGGAAAATGCTAACCAATGAAAGATTTGAGAAAGACGCATTGGTATGAAAGATAGAAAATGTGTGACTTTTAGAGTTTTCTACGTTTTGGGGATTAAATATTTTTAAGGTAATATTTTGAATTTTTTTTAAGTGTAGTGTCTTGGTTACTTTTCTGATTACTAAAAGAAAATACCCAAAGTTAAAAGAGAAAAGGTTTATTTTAGGCTCACAGTTTGTAGAGGTTTCAACCCATAGTCCAAGTCAGGGTAGCACGGTACAGGGGCATCACCAAAGAGAAACTGTTTGTGACAGGCAGAAGGCAGCTAAAGCACCAAACAAAAAGTAACAACAGTAAGCCTTTTTATGTGCCTTATATTCTATGGGGGACATATTATGTTCTATTTTAGCCTCTTGGGGTGGTTAGCAATCACACCCAGGGAGGGTATATCCATTATCAACTGCCAAACTATGCAGCTTTTCCTGGAGAACAGTGCAATCTTGCACACTCTTGATCACAGCATGACACACTTAATCCCAACATCTAGGTCCAGCCACCTCTGAAAATCCTACCTATGATCACATGAGGCTCTGGGGATATCTAGTCACAAATAATAACATGTAGTAAATGAGCATGGGAAATTATATAATGATGAAGGATTTTTTCACTGTTAATAATAGTGTTCTTCCTGGTATTGTTACTCTGAAATTTTTCTAACTGCCCTAGTCCCATTAGTAAGCTCAGTTTGACCCACAAAACTGGATACAGTAATATTGTTCAGTACTTGTTTTGGCAGCAAATATGCTAAACTAGTATTATTATTCAATGCTATTTGATGTGAAAGCCATTGAGTTGTGGATGATGAGTGCATCTTCTGGAAAATGAGCATTATTCCTTAGTTTTCCCTTATGAATGGCTTACATAGTTGTTTTCCTTTGTTGGAGTATTTATAAGGATTCTAGACTTCATGATATGACTTACTTTTCCATTATATACTAAATTTGATACTTCTGAATTATGCAAAATTCTAAATCAAGGGTCAGCAAATTAAGGTCCAGAAGTCAAAGTTCATGTTACTGCTTAGTTTTGGAAATAAAGTCATATTGGAATAGTCATCACATTGTAATAGTCAACATGAGTAGCTGAGTAGACAGAATCCTAAGAAGTCACAAAGATGAAAGTATTTACCAGCTGGTTCTCTATAGATGACTGTGTTGTTTGTCCCCAACATCAGAATCTTGTGCCCTCTTTTCTGAAGTTGTGGAAAGTATATTATTTTTTCTAGAATGAAGACCATGAAATCATCCTGTTCTTAGTGTTTAGAGAATAATTTAAGTTGTTTGGTTGATTTGACTTTTCAACATTGTTTACTGAACACATGGTAACTGAATGCATGTCATGTTCAAATCTGTAAAACAGGCAAATAAAGCAGATCTCCTGCCGCAAAAAAAAAAAAAAAAAAAAAAAAACTTGAGGGCTAATAATTGATGTAGGTAAATAGGACAGTGCTTACAGGAGTGACAGAAGAGTGAGGAGCTGCTGTCAGAAGAGGGGTCTCTCAGCTTATCCTGGAGAATAGTTAAGCCCTGTCATCACAAGGTAAAGTTTAGCCCCTTCCCCTCCAAAACAGAATTAAGATATATTGTGTATAGGTACAAATTCCCTATGGTGAATGTGGTTATTATGTATACGAAACATGTACTAATAAAAGTGTGTAAATATAAAAAGGTAAAGTTTGGAAGGAACTGGACAGACAAGAAAAAAAAAGAAGATATTTCATGTAGGCAGAGGTATATTTGGCATATACAAAGATGTTGAGGCTTTCAACTCCTTTACATAGCCTGAGATAATTGAAGAACAGGTGACTAGGAAAGAAAGGAGCTTCTTCCTGTGGATGATGTAAGAGGTGATAGTAACATTGCCTTCCCTATCCATACTACTACTGGCCACCAGGGACTCATCATCTGGAGACTTCTGCAACACAAAAACGTGCTCTGGAGCAGCTGTTGACATCTCTGGTGTCTTAAAAATAAGGAAGAATGAGAATGAGTCACTTCAACTGAAAAATAGCTATACACTACACAGACGAGTTGCCAGAGACAGAACAATGGTTATTGGTAAATTCCCAAACCAGTTGTTCTGGAGGCAGAGGGAATTTACTTAACTCAAAGATTCTCCATGGGAGGATATCTTCATGGAACCAAGCAACACTTCTACTTTTCAAAGTTTAGTTGATGCCTTTTATTTTTGAAGGGTAACTGGAGTTAAACATTCTTCATGACCCTCTGTATCCCAGTTCAAGTTAAAACCAAGAGAGAAGAAAATAAAAGCAAATTAAGCCCATTCCTTTGCCAAGAAGTGTTATTTGATTTTTATGTGCATCCAGAATGTTCCTTGGAAAAGAACATGACATTTGGCAATGTCCAAATGCCTTTGACAATTCTCCGACATCATTTTCTGTTTCCATTGCCTCACTCAGCACGAGGGCTCTCATAAGCTTTCCAGTCAACGATGAAGCCCAGATGTTATGGATAAACCACAGGCTTTGTGGGGAAAGTAAGCAAACACCAATAATAAATAAGGCCTTGAGGTCATGCTTCCCCACCCCCAAAGTGTCATGATGGTCAGGTTTCATCACTTCCCAGGCAGATTGCTTGGATTTTAATTTTGGCAGCAAATATCATAGAGCATACTGACTTGTAAGCGGTAGCTTGATTGCAGTAATTCCTGCTGCTAGTCCCATTCCAGACTTTTCTAGCATGCTGATTTAGCATTAATTCTGGAGGTTCCACCCTCCATTTGTGTCTAGAATCACTAAGGTCCGGATCCCTTTTATTCATACAGGTCACTGGAGATCATATTAGCCTTAAATATAGTTATGCGAATCAAGACCTCCTAAAAAACATGTTAGAGCTTCATTGATGAGTTATAAGTTAGAATCGAGTGTGCTTGTGACTTGATCCCAAATTCCCGTTTCATTTTGTGGCATTCGTAAAAGTTTTTCTAATGAAAGATGACTCTTTTTAAGATGAAAGATGACTTGATAATACTTGCCATAGGAATAGTTTTTGAATCAAATTCCTTTCACATTCAGAGTTTTTTCGTGGTGAAATGAAATAAAGCTTGTCTTTGGAAAGAGTCAGAGTTCCTGCTATTTTAAAAGGATTATTTTAAACAAAGGATTATTTCTAAAATTTTGTTGTTCATACATTGGTACCTGGAAAATTTGTATGCGTTATTCTTGTGGAGAATAATGACAGGCAATATTTTATTATTTTTATTTTTTAAACAGAAAACAAAATGATGATAATAAAAATTAGAAAAACTGAAGAATTTCACTAAACAAAATAATACAAATTCAACAATACTTGGGTAATGTTGTCTTCATTTTTTCTTTTTTGTTTTTAAAGAGTACACAAATAAGAATTAAAAGAAGAACTTGCAAGTGATACAGATTTTCACAAAGTAATATGAATTTCACAGTATTTGTTGTAACACATACTATTGCCTTCCAACCATTTATTCATATTACCAGATATATGCATGGAAAATTGGAAGAAGAAAGAAAAAACAAATAATTGTATAAAAAATTAAGAAGAGAAAAAGTACAACCTAAAAGAGATGAAATAAATTAAAGCATTGATGGCTCCTTTCCATAGACCAGCTGAAATGCACAGTAGTGCAAACCATCCTGCTAACATACATAGATAAATCTCTTTTCCCCAATCCCTTTCCTGTCCTTCTCCTCAACTCAGTAACTCTTTCCTTTTGAATAAGTCCATTCCCTTTTACCAGTGTCTATTCCCCTCACATTTCTTTTTCTGTTTCAGGTGCTCACACTAAGGAGACAATATGATATTTGCTCATGATTTATTTCACTTAAGAGTATGTTCTCTAGTTGCATCCATTTACTGATGAAAGACTCAAATTTATCCTGTTTCATAGCTGAATAATACTCCATTCTGTAAAAATACCACATCTCCTTCATCCGAACTCTCCAGCTGATGGGCATCTGGGTTGTTTTCAGGATTTACCTATAACAAATTGTGCTGCTATAAACAAGGGTGCACCTATATTGCTGTAGTATGATGTTTTCAGTTCCTCTGGCAAAATTCCCAGGAGGGTAATAGCTGGCTTGAATGGGACCTCCAATCCTAAATTTTGAAGGAATCTCCACCCAGATTTCCATAGTGGTCTTACCAGTCTGCACTCCCACCAACAGTGCAGAAGGGTTCCTTTTTCTCCACAACCCCTTCAGCATTTGTTATTGGCTGACTTCTCCAAGTTAGACATTCTTTCTGGGGAGAGATGGGTGCTGAGTCCACAGATTGCATCCTCTTGTCTTCAAGTTTTTCTTTATATTACTAGATATACACATCAATGTTTGGAAAATGTTATAAGAAATTGAGAAGAGAAAAAAATAAGCATTAACTATTCTTTTCCATAGACCAGCACAGATGAGCAATACAATTATCCAAGATATGCTGCATACATACATAGAAATACTTCTTTCCCCCTCCTTCTCTCTCTTCTTCTTCTCTTCTCAATGAATCTTTCCTTTTGAGCAGAATCTTTGCATTTTCATAGTATCTATTGTGCCACTCAGATTTGACTTACTCTTTCAGATTCTTACACTAAGAAGACAATATGATGTTTGCACATGAAGTTCTGATTTATTTCACTTAAGAATATGGTCTCTAGTTCCATCCATTTACCAATAAAAGCCTCAAATGTATCCATTTTTAGAGCTGAGTAATAATCCAATGTATAAAAACAGCGCATCTTCTTTATCCATTCATCAGTTGATAGGCATTTCCATTGCTTCCACCATTTGGCTATTATAAATTGAGCTGCTATAAACATATATACATATTGTGGTATGTTTTCAGTTCATTCAGAAAAAATATCCAGGAGGGGAATAGCTGCATTGAATGGGACCTACAATCCTACATTTTTTAAGGACTCTCCACACTGATTTCCATAGTGGTTGTACCACTCTGCACTCACTCCTACAGTGGAGAAGAGTTCTTTTTTTCTTCATATCCCATCCTGCATTTGTTTTTAGCTGACTTCCTAATCACAGCCATTTTTTATGGGGTGAGATGGAATCTCATTGCTGTTTTAATTTGCATTTCTCAAATGACCAATCATGTTGTACATTTTTTCACATATTTATTTGCCATTTGTGTTTCTTCATCTGAGAAGTATATGTTCATCTTAAATACCCATTTTTGGATTGTGTCTTTGAATTTTGGGGGGCTGATTTTTTCTTGTGGAACTGGGGATTGAACTCAGTTCCTTGTGCTTGCCAGGGAAGTGCTTATTCCACTAGTGTTTCCACTAGTCATCTCCCTAGCCCCTAGGGGGGCTGATTTTTAGAATAATTATTTATATGTTCTAGATAGAAACCTTTGCCAGATCAACAGTTGGCTGTAATTTTTCCCAGTTCATGGATTTTTCCTTTTACTCTGTTGGAAATGTCTTGTGATGATCAGAAACTTTTCAGAAAGATGAGATCCCAGTTGTTGATTCTTTGAAGTATTTCCTGTACAGTTTGTTTTTTGTTCATGAACTTTCTATCTATCCCTATGTCTTTAAGATTTCTACCTACTCTTTTTCTCCAGAAGATTTAAATGTTTCTTACAGCATATTTTCAAAACTTTGATCTGCTTCCAGAAAAAAATTTTAGTTGGGTGGTAGGATTTATGAAAGAAATTATCAACTGAATAAAAAATATTACCTACTTGGAAAGAGCAACACATTGAACTCCCACATCTCCTCCTTCCCTATTCCTTCTTTACTTCTATACTTTCAAATGCTCTGTTTCCAGTAGCTTTCTGTTCCCTTTTTATTATAATACCTTCTATTGTTCAATAGCAGTGCCTGAGAAAGGAAAATATTGTTCTAAGTAGGAGATATAAAAAAATCCAATTTATTTCAATGAAGATTTCATAAGCATCTCCTGTATGACAGACTCTGAGCAAGTTATTGGGCTTCCAAAATGTAGAACACATGATCCCTCGCCTTCTGAATTTCGGGACTTAGTGGAGAGAAAGCCACATAAGCAGCAAATTGCAGTATTATAGGAAGCAATAAATAGGACAATGTAAAGGCACAAACTTTGAATACCAAGTTATTTCTATTCCTGGAGAACAAAATTAGGTCCTGGATGATTTAAATTGATGAAAATAAGATCAAGCCTCAAATCATATTATAATATAATTATCTATAATTAGTTATACTGTCTGATATGACCTGGAAGAATTTTTCCTTTCATCTTCAAAGAATCCTATCTTCATGGGAAACCCCAAATAAGAAACTTTTAAGTCTGAGAGTAGAGTATTGGGCTGCTTAAGAAATCCATCACCTATAAATAAATACTCTGTCACATGAAGTTGCCCAATGAGGTGTTGGGTAATCAGAGAGCAACCTTGCTACAGTATGCACTTACTGGCCAATTTGCATTGGCCCATGAATGATCTCTTGAGTCTCCCTTGTCATTCAATTCTCCTTGCAAGCTTTAGTGACTACATAGAAATCAGATGTCCTCCTAGCCCTGACCCCATGCATCTGCCTCTCTTAAATAAAAGAAGCTGTTTGTTCTTGGCACATTGCTCAAGAGAGCATATTGAGTACAGCTGTGTAATAAGTAACAGTATTTTGATAGTCATCATGGTGATGGCAATGATGGATGAATGTGGTAATGCTAATGAGATGATGATGATGTAGATGGTGACAATGACCTAGATGGTGCTTCTGGTGATCTTAAGAATATTAATAATAATAATGATAATAATAGTAATGATAATAATAATACCAAAGCAGGGAACCTGCCTAACATTTATCACAGTGGTAGGGCTTGCAAGTAGATGGTTAAGGATAAAGGTAGCAGTTAGTTTTCCTCCTAAACCTCAGAATATTATCCCTCTTGTTCAGTGCACCTCAGTAGCCTTCTATTTCTTCGGCATAATGCCCACATTTCTTACCTTGACCTAAGTACTATGGCCTTCCTGTTTTAGTAGTCTGAGCTTGTCTGTTCTACCTTCTTAGGCACTTTGGGCTATTTTTCTTTCCTTTTATGTATTTGGTACAGGCTCTGCAGGGTGTACAGAGTCTTACTATGTAGATTGGACTTGTTATGATTCTCCTGTTTTCAGCCTCCCAACAGCTGGGATGGCAGGCATGTGCCGCCATGCCCAGTCTCAACTGCCCTCTGGGCACACTCCTGGGGAGGGGCTGGCACAGCACTCTGGGGATCAAACCCTGGCCACTGCACTCTGCCTAAGCATGTGCTTTAGTCCACTGAGCTATGTGGCCAACCCAGCCTGTTTTTCTTGAAACACCCATAGACATTTCTAACGCAGGGCTGCTACATGTAGTTTTTCATTTACATAACATGTGCTTCTTTACTTTCTCAAACCTTAACTCAAAGACTCCCTGCTCAGGGAGGCTCCTGACCACGCATTAACAAAAATTATCCTTACCTCCTGCATATGCTACTTTATGAAGCTTTATCTTTGTAATACTTACATATTAAGCCTTATCTGTGCATTTTTTCATTGCTTGTTCCTGCTCAGTTCATCCCCACTGAACCTAAGCTACATGAAGATGTTACTTTTATTTTTTTTCAAAGATATACATTTCAAATCTAGAAGAATATATGGTACATAGCCATCCATCTTTAAACATTGTTGGATTAATTTGAAATGAATTGCTGCATCAGTTATATCATTGGGCTGACTAGAATTTCTAGATATTTTAGTAGTTTGTCCCTCTTATCATTCTGTGAGTTGGGTGACACTCCTCAAGTCAGAGATCCCTTAAAAAACATTGTGTCCTAAATACAGACTAATGAAAATTGAGAACATTGGCTCAGTAAAGTCTTTCTTATTGTTAGACTGTCTAAAACTCCAGTTTACAGGAATAAATTTTCTTCTTGCTCTGCTTCACCAGTTTTTAATCTCCTTGTTTTTCTTCCTGTGTTGTTGGCAAGTCATCACACAAACTTTAAATGGTATGCATCTACTGGGGGGACTAATATGAAAACACTTATTCCTTCACTTTCAAATTAATGTGAAGGACTCAAACTTACTTTTGTATTATTCATATCAACACACCCAAAACCAACTACAAAGAAGGCTCTAAATGTGAGAAAGTATTCTTTTTACTTTTGATGAAATGCAGCATCTCTATTTAAAAAAAAATCCAATTTTGAACTTTCCAAAACTCAATGACATGTTTCTTAAAAGCAATTTATATCTTATTATATTTAAGCTATTGCATTTATAACACTTGCAATGTTTTTTAGCATGTTGGTAATATTTGATATGGTTTGTTTTAATTTTTATTTTTCTTGGTACAAGTTTGCTACACATAATGATGCCATTCCTACTGGTGAGTTGCTACATGTATATTACACATTTTAACTATTTTCAACCCTTTCCTCTCCTCACAGTCCTTGCTCCATCTCTTGGACCCCTTCCTTTTTCAAAAGAGCTGTCTCCCTATTTTCTATGACCAAGCTTTATTAACCTCATGTAAATGACCTGTCTTTCTGAAAAACTTCAATCGATGTTGATATTCACATTAGACTGGTGTTACTGCCTCCCTTACCCAAAGGAACTTGGCCAGGTCCTTGTTAATTGTGGTTGGGACTTGCTGGCACATTTTTCAGGAACTACTTCTGCAATATACATTGATGTTCTTTGCTCCTTTCCTTTTCCCTGAAATTGGCTTTTCCCTCTTTCCCTTCATCTGGACTAACTTTCTCTGTTCACTACCCTTTGGAATTGTGGAAGCCCTAATCTGTTTAACAATAAATTGCCCCAAGTTTCTCAAAGAGGAAATTACTACATGATCTGACTCATATGTAGAATCTTAGAAAAAAGCAAATTTGTAGAAGCAGAGATTGGTTAACATGGGTTAAGGGTGCAGCAGCAGGATTAGTAGATGTTGACCAAAGGACAAAAAATATCAGACAGTAATTAGTTCAAGAAATCTATGCTACTACATGGTGACTACCATTAATAATAATAAAGTAATGTGAACTAGGAAACTGCCAAAAGAATATTTTTTTTGTCTTTTTTTTTTTTTTTTTTTTTTTGAGACAGGGTCTCACTATGCAGTTCAGGCTGGCCTTAAACTCACTTTGTAGCTCAGGCTGGTCTCGAACTCACAACAATCCTCCTGCCTCAGCCTCCTGAGTGCTGGAATTACAGGCATGCGCCACCACGCCCGGCTCAAAAGAATACATTTTAAATGTTCTTCTCACAAAAAATAAAACAAAGTACATGAGGTGATACATGAGTTAATTAGTTTGATTTAGCCATTCTAAATGCATAAAATGTCAAAACATAGAAACAAAAATCCTGGGAAGTTTGCTGTAAAATTAAGACAGTATAACTAATGAAAATGATTATTAGTTGTTAGTATGTTTCTGAAGAAAAATGTGATGTTTTTAAAGCTCCATTTGGTTTTTAAAGCTTAATTTTTGAGTCAGGCTTGACTGGTAGAGTCAAATCTTGGACAAATGAACATTGTACTTTCTTCAAACTTTTTTAAAGGTATACTGTAACAGAGTGGGATCTCAAATAGAGTAAATGGGCTCACGATGTATACTTCATTTTTACACTTTTCTGCTGGATGGTTAAGACATAGGTAGATCAAGACATATACCAACGCAAGAACTTTATATTTCCTATGTGGTCATTGAAGTCCTCTCAGGGTTTATCTTGTAGTCCTGTACATTATTCTGTAGTTCCTTTGTCTGTGTCATCCATGTGGATGAGTCACGGCCAATGCTTGACCAGATTGCTCTCTGTGAGAACTTGAGAGAAAGTTTTCTCTTCATGTGACTCTCCCCAGGCACACATTCGAACTTCAATCTCTTTCCTCTGTGGCTCCATAATCTCCTTGTTCAGAGAATTTGGAGCTCACCTGAGTTTCATGATGTTGCAGTACAGGTTCTCCTATGTCCTGAGTCTTCGCTGACCTTGAAAGGCTAGAGCCAAAATGTTGGCTGTCCTTGTGGCTCTTCTATTTCTCCATCTCTGACTTGTGATCTTAGGTTGTTAACCATCCAGAAGAAAAGCTTATTAGTATCCTGCAGCATATGCCATTCACTTTGCCTTATCTGACTCAATTGATTTTACTTGTGGTACGTTGTATTTCACTTTGTATTTCTGCTTTTCGCTTGTTATACTAGGGAGACTATATGATATTTACACATGTGTGTCTGGTTTATTTCACTTATGAGTATATGTTCAAGTGGCATCCACTTCAGTATAAATGCTTCAAACTTCTCATTCTTAATAGCTGAGTAATACTCCATTATATAGAAATACCACATATTTTTCAACCATTCCTCATGTGATGGACATCTTGGTTGTTTCCAAGATTTTGCTATCACACATTGTGCTGCTATAAACATAGGTACACATATATCTCTATGATACAATGTATCCAGATCACTTGGGAAAATTCCCAGTAGGGGGATAGACAGCTTGAATGGGATTTCTAGTCCTACTCTCTTGAGGAGTCTCCACACTGACCTCCACAATGGTTGTACCAGTCGACATTCCCACCAGTGTGGAGAAGCGTTCCCTTTTCCCCACAACCTCTCCAACATTTGTTGTTGGTTGATTTCCTTATGATAGCCATTCTTTCTGGAGTGAGATGATATCTCAGTGTTGTTTTTATTTGCATTTCACGAATGGCTAGCGATGTGGAGCATTTTTTCATATATTTGTTCGCTTCTTTAATTTCGTCCTTTGAGAAGTGTGTATTCATCTCAGATGCCCATTTCTGAATTGGGTCTTTAAATTTGAGGGCCCTGTTATATTTTAGTTCTTTATATATTCTAGACAGTAGTCCTCTGTCTGATGGCTTATTAGTTAGGATTTTTTCAAAGTTTGTGGGTTGTCTTTTCACTCTGTTGACAATTTCTTTTGACATGCAGAAGCTCTTTAAGAAGAGTTGATCCCATTTGTTGATTCTTTCAAGAGCTTCCCGTGCGAATATATGTTTGTTCATGAACTGTTTACCTACCCCTATGTCTTCAAGAGTTCCTCCTACTTTCTCTTC
>PVKA01011809.1:44267-59790 GCA_004027165.1 Ctenomys sociabilis | reverse complement strand
AAAAATTTAGTACAGTGAAAAAAAAAAAAAATAAAATAAAATAATTTCAATATTGACACTTAAAAAGTTTAAGCAGGAAAAATACCAGTAGCAGCATGTATTTATTCTTAGGCATAAGAATCAAACATCTCCAAATGAGGCTTACTGGAATAATTGATTATACATACCTTCCACAATACGACAATATTCAAATCCACCTTACTGCACTTTTGAATCAATCTCACAGGATCCTCTCCTGAAAGTTTTTCTGTATGCACAGGCAACTGAGTTTGCGGTTTTTTCAACTCCAAGGATAAACTTCGATAAAAGAAATCGGCACATGGGCTTGCTGAACTTACTATCTGTTAAAAGTAGATCATTTGTCCACGTTAAGTGTTTTTAATTACATGTCCTAACAAAAAAATTTGTATCATTCATTTAAATATATCCTGCCAAAATTGATAATTCTTAAACTCAGACGTTATCTCCCAGAAGTTTATTCAGTAATTTCTAGTCACTGTGGTTGAAAACAGGAAGGCCATTTGAACACCTCCAAGATTTGGCAAAAAATTACCCAAAATCTTATTTTTTGTTGTTCTTTTTGAGATAAGCTTTCAGTGAACAGTTCAGGCAGGGCTTGAACTCACTCCATAGCCCAGGCTGGCCTCTAACTCGCACCAATCTTCCTGCCTCAGTCTCCCAAGTGCTGGGATTACAGGCATGTGCACCAAGTTTTTATTACCCAGAATTTCAAAAGCTGTCACCTCAAAACTAACCTATACTACAATGAACTACCTAATACTCTGGGAGGATGAATAAAAAGCAAACTGTTGAAAACAAATATTTTACGATTAAAATAAACAAGTGTTTACTATTCAAATACTTAAGAGCACTATGCAATATCCAATGAAACACAATGTTAATAGTTACTGACATTGGGCTGGCAAGATAGCTCAGCGGTCTAGAGCGCCTCTCAGGGACCGTGGTACGAGCCCCAGCACCACATGCCATGCCAGCCCCTCCCTGCAGGGCCAGCTGAGCTCACCCCCCAGCCCCGCAAACAAAGAATCCGTGATGTGTAGCAAGACACTGTAATAAATAAAGGAATTAAAAAAAAAAAAAAATAGTTACTGGCATTAACTTGGCTTTTCCACTTGAAAAGAGCACAAAAGAAATTTAAATGGCCTCAGACTCAGAAATTTCTTTAATGTTTGGAATACTTTGTTGGCAATTAAAGCTCTATGCATATTATCTCATGAATTCTAGTCTATGTATGTATCATATGGATGTTAAGCTTAAACATTTTTTAAAATACTGAATATTAATAAATACACAAAAGTTGCCCCTTAATGAATAAATTGCAACTGGAAAAACATGGCCTCAAAATGTTCTCCTTAATAGGTAGTTTCTGATAAATTTTTATTCAGCCAGATTCACTAAAGGAAAAAAAAAAAAAAAAAAAATCACCTTTTCTTCTACCCTCCAATATTTTTACCTAACATTACTTAATGTTATGGTCTTACTAACAGTTCTAGGGATTTTTAACTTTTTTTAAAAGAAATGAACAAAACAACTGTCTAGAAAGTTAATCCTCCAGAGCACAGCATCTCCCAAAAGTACATGTTTTGGAATGACTTGGTTGCTGTAGCCTTGAGGAATTTCTAAATAGCTCTATCTTAAGATGGTCAAAGGTTGTCACAACGGCTGGGGAGATAGCTGAGCAGTGTAAGCATCTGCTTGGCATACGCAAAGTCCTGAGTTTGATCTTCAGCACCAAAAAATAAATAAAAGATTGTCACAAATAGTAAGAGAATATAAAATAGCAAAGATGTTTGAAATTATCAAAAAGAACAGCACAAAGAAGAAATCATCCCCCTAACAGTGTACTTTTTTTTTTTTGGCAGAAACAGATTGAACTCAGGCCCCTACTGAGCCATCTCCTGGGCCCCCTGGGTACTCTTATATAGTACTGCTGGTCTACAGTTTTGCCAACCAGGTCCCCAAATAACCTACTCAGATTATCTGCAGGTTCCTTAACAATGTAAAACCCTAAGCTCTGTCCAACATTTAATGAACCAATTTGAGAGGAATGAAGGCAAAGTCTCTATCTTCTTTACAAACTTCTCTCCATCTTTACTTAAAACTAGGTCTGTGGACAAGCTCAACATCATGTAGGGCTTTAAAAATTTAAAACCCCAAGTTCTACTCCAAACTTATTAAATTATAATTTGCATTTTAATAAGATTCCCAATTTTTAAAGTAAGATTTCTACCACTGCTCCAGGTGACACATATAATTTAAGATTGACCATCACTGCCCTAGACAATTATATATATATATAATATATATATATATATATTATATATATATATTAGACAATTATATTTTTCACAACACAACCTCACAGTTTAGCTTATTATATGGGTCTCAGGACCAGATGATATGCCAAAACCCAAGGACTGAACATTTACACATTCCACTGTGACCAGTGTTCCTAACAGAGGTATTCCTCTCCTTCCCCTCCCCTCCTCTTCTCTCTGAAATGAAGTCTCTCTAAGATGACCATTCTAGCCCGCAATCCTCCTACCTCAGCTTCCTAAATAGCTAGTATAACAACTTTCACCACTATGCCTTGCTTAATCCTACTTTTTTCGGGAAAATAATAAAACCCAAAGACTATACTTATTTCAAGTCATAGTTTTGAGGGAAAGTTCATTTTAAATGACTAAAGTAGTATACTTCATATGGCATGTTCCATTTGTTTTGGGGACTAAACACATTACAAGATTCAGCAAACTTGAGCTATGCATCCTCCAGAGTGCATCCTCTGAAGCAACAATTTTGTCAAATTACCCAGCACTCCAGAACTATGATTTTTAAATCAAATCAAACACTACTGTACTTATTTGTGTACCTGTTCATTTCCAAAGATAATATCTGCGAAGGTATACTTTTCTGAAGACTGTGTATCACCTAAGAACAGGAAAACAAATGAGTTACATCACTGCCATGAAAACATAAAATGAACACTTAAGACATTTATAAAAGTAAAATGAATTTACCTTCTCTTTCATTACATCTCACTGCCTTGAAGCAAAACTTTCCTTTTTCCCTACTGGCAAGTTTGGCATCTACAAAAAGGGAAAACACCAAAGATATTTTCTAACTTTGTGACATAGTACTATTCAGACATTCTTAAGCTGGAAAAAATTCATAATTATAAATAATATTTAATGAAAAATACCTTTACTTTCATTTCAATGGAATGAGTTTTCATTAACTTAATAAAATTCAATTTTTTCAAAACATATGTGCTTTCATGCATGTCTGCTTAACATTCTGGGAGGTTTGAAAAATCAGAAGTTGAGGGTCAAGGAGCCTACCATCCTATTTTTTTTAATGTATTTGGTACAGGGTCTCACTATGCAGCTCCAACTCATGGTCATCCTGTTTTCAGCCTCCCTAGCACTGGGATTACAGGTGTTCACCACCACGCCTGGATTCAGTCGCTGGCTTAGCCATCCCATGGAGTGGGATCAGCACAGCATGTGGTGCTGGGAATCAAACCCCAGTCCCTGTGCTTGCCTAAGCAGGCACTGAATCCAGTGAGCTATCTAGCCAGCCTATCAACCTATTATTCTTCATTTCTTTATATCTTCTCAGTGTTTTTTCACATGTATGATCTATATCATTAAATGTACATGTTATGCAATGATGTTTTCCCACTATTGTTGACACTTCTAGGATGCTAATGGAAGTATATCTTAATGTCTATGAAACGAATTTTCCACATTACACATAAGAATTTTCCCATATTTTGAATTTCTTTGTATGAATTACAAAAAATACAGATTAATGTGAGATTAAGAGTCTAAGCATTAAACCGGGCATGGTGGCGCAGGCCTGTAATCCCAGCACTCAGGAGGCTGAGGCAGGAGGATTGTTGTGAGTTTGAGACCAGCCTGAGCTACAAAGTGAGCTTAAGGCCAGCCTGAACTGCACAGTGAGACTCTGTCTCAAAAAGACAAAAAAGTTTAAGCATTAATCTCTTTTGAAATACATCATACAATTTCCAGAAACCAATTATCGCTTTGCCAGCTCCCCATCAATTTTAAAATGACAAGACATCGTAACACTGTGTTCTGGTTGTGCCTAGCTGTTCTATCAAAGCCTCATGCAGTCACGGGGCAGATTTCCTAGAGTTCATGATTAGCTCCTATTCCAGTGCAATTATGCGAGTGAGCGCTACGCACAGCCTGGAGTAGGCAGCCTGAATGCAACCCAAAGGAGACAGACTTGTTCTCAGTTGTCACTGCTGCTGTTACTTCTCCCTTCTGCTCTCCACTGCCTTCCGCGGCCATGAACTGCTGGCTTTTGCCATGCGCTGCTCTCTCTCTGCCCGGAACCCAGCTGAAAATGGACTGAAACCTGCAGTAACTGTGAGCTAAATCAACCTTTCGGGGAGCCGGGGAGATGGCTCAGTGGAATAAGTACTTCCCTGGCAAGTGCAAGGGCCTAAGTTCAATCCCCGGTTCTGCCAAAAAATAAATAACTAAATAAAAATAAAAATCTTTAAAAAAAAAAAATCAACCTTTTCTTCCTTCATTCTGATTGCTGGGTATTTGTCCCAGGAATGAGAGAAGAGTATCTGAGACATACTGGCAGGATAATACACTAATAAAATAATTCTGAAAACAGTGTCAGTATACCATACAAATATGACAAGTATGTACACTTTTTATATTTAATGTTATACAGGAATAAAAATATTCCAAAAGGGCCAAAGAAATAGCTCAGTGGCATAAGCATCTGCCTCGCAAGTACAAGTTCCTGAGTTTGATCCCAAGTACTAAAAAAAAGAAAAACAAAAACAAAAATCCAAAAGTCAGTCAAAACACTTTGGCTATACACAGAAAAAATATCTTACACTGGTGAAAGAAGCAGACAGGATCATCTGTATTCTAGCTCACATATTTATAATGCTTCCATTTTTGACAGTGATTATCTTCTTGGATATAGATTTTACAAATAAAAGAAAATGCAAATACAAAATATGTGAAAGTAATAGTAAGATGGAATGGATTAAATCAAAATAGGTGCAGTAATCTGATTTATTATCATGTAAACTAAGCACAACTTAATGCTTAAAAAGTTAATTTTGAGCTAGATGTGGTGATGCACACCTATAATTTCTGCAATTGGTAGGCTGAGGCAGGAGGATCAACGAAGTTCGAGGACAGACTGGGCTGCACAGTAAATTCAAGGGCAGTCTGAATTACAGAGCAAGATACTCATTCATAAACCTTTAAGTTAATTTTAAAGAAGGTACCAATAATCTTACAATATGCTGGTATTCTAAGAAATCAAGCGATGAAGATATTTGAATTTATCATGAAGGGAAAAGGCACAAACCTTTGTTTTCAGAGAGATTTACAGATTTCTGCAACTTCCAGTGCTTGCTACTACTTGATACTTGCACTATGTGGAATTCCTTAACGCCTGCTTCACTCTATCAACAAAAGAGGAATTAAGGATGCAGAAGCACTAAATTAAATACTCCAATGAAAACAAAATTCAGATGCTATCAAAGTCACTACCAATTAATAGTGTACACTGAAATAAAGTAACAACATATACTTCAGAAAGTCATTTAAACCCCTCTACCCAAGAAAATTTCTTATCCAAAATGTATAATTAAATGGCAATAAAATCCAAGCTATTCAGTTACTAGAATATATCAGAATAGATTATTGGTAATATTTACTAGATCAAAAGTTATTTGCTACCACCTTATCAAACTATAATATTTTTTTCTGATCATTTCTAAGATATCTGGTTTAGGCAAACCATAAGAGAAATACAAGAAACCACTTCAATATATAGTCAATGCACATATACTTATATTACATATAATTGTTACTCTTAAACACTTGAAATTCTTACAATTTTCTTTTTTTTTTTTTTTGGCGGAACCGAGGATTGAACTCAGGCCCTTGCGCTTGTCAGGGAAGCGCTTATTCTACTGAGCCATCTCCCTGGCCCCACTACAATTTTCTTACTCAAGTAATAAGCACATTAATCTTTTTTTTGAAATATCAGTAATGTAACCCTAAACATCCTTTAAACAATGATCGTACAACCAGGCATGGTGGAGTACAGCTTTAATCCCAGTCATTTAGGAGGCTGAGGCAAGAGGATAGCTCTGAGTTCAAGGCCAGTCTGGGTATAAAGAAAGCTCTAGGCTACACTGAACTGCACAGCAAGATCATCACAAAACATAAAAAGTAGCTGGAACATAGTTTGGTGGTCTAAGCACCCGCCTGTCAAACACAAAGACCAGGGTTTGATCCCCAAAATTCCTGCCAAGCCAGCCCAGGAACCCCAGGCATGATGTGTCAACTACTGAGGTCAGGTGTGGTGGCACACACCTGTGGTACCAGCACTAAGGAGCCTGAGACAGGAGGATCACTGAGTCTGAGCTGCACAGCAAAACCCTGTACCAATACATACATACATACATACATACATATATACATACATACATGAATTGATTTTTTTTTAAAAGTGACATTATATACCCCTAAGCTAAATGCACAGGACATTACAAAATAACATTTCAAGTAAATATTGAAAATAAATCAATTTGAGGCTAAACTGCAACAATTGAGAGATCATTTCATTCAGATACTCAAAGTACATAAACAGTGTAAAACTTTAGAAATGTGTAATGCCTAGTATCTAAGAGTTAGTAAGGATATTGAACTCGAGTTGGAAGAGGTGAATCCAGTCTCAAAATGGAGGGCCATGATCCAAAGCAGCCAGAGCAGTTGAGGAAGCTGTTTATTGGTGGTCTGAGTTTTGAAACTACTGATGATAGTTTAAGAGAACACTTCGAGAAGTGGGGCACACTCACAGACTGTGTGGTAATGAGAGACCTCAAACAAAACACTCCAAAGGCTTTGGTTTTGTAACTTACTCTTGTGTTGAAGAGGGGGATGCAGCAATGTGTGCTCGACCACACAAAGTGGATGGGTGTGTAGTGGAGCCAAAGAGAGCTGTTTCTAGAGAGGGTTCAGTAAAACCTGCTGCCCATCTAACAATGAAGAAAAATTTTGTTGGTGGTATTAAAGAAGATAATAGAATAATATAACTGGAGTAACTACTTTGAAAAATATGGCAAGACTGAACCCATATAAGTTATGGAAGACAGGCAGACTGGGAAAAAGAGAGGATTTGCTTTTGTAACTTTTGATGATCAGGACACAGTTGATAAAATTGTTGCTTAAAAATACCACACTATGAGCCGGGCGTGGTGGCGCAGGCCTGTAATCCCAGCACTCGGGAGGCTGAGGCAGGAGGATTGTTGTGAGTTCGAGACCAGCCTGAGCTACAAAGTGAGCTTAAGGCCAGCCAGAACTGCGTAGTGAGACCCTGTCTCAAAAAGACAAAAAAAAAAAAAAAATACCACACTATTAATGGTCATAATTGTGAAGTGAAAAAGGCCCTTTCTAAACAAGAGATGCAATCTGCTGGATCACAAAGAGGCCATGGAGGTAGATCTGGCAACTTTATGGGTTGTGGAGGAAACTTTGGAAGTGGTGGAGGGAATTTTGGCCGTGGTGGGAACTTTGGTGGAAGAGGAGGTCATGGTGGTGGAGGAGGTGGCAGCAGAGGTATGGAGGAGGTGATGGTGGATATATAGATTTGGAGGTGATGGTGGAAACTATAGTGGGTGTTCCTGGTTACAGTAGTACAGGAGGATATGGTGGTGGTGAACCAGGATGTGGAAACCAAGGTGATAGATACGGTGGTGGTGGTGGAAGAGGATATGATGGTTATAATGAAGGAGGAAATTTCGGTGGTGGTAACTATGGTGGTGGTGGGAACTATAATGATTTTGGAAATTATAGTGGACAGCAGCAAACTATGGACCCATGAAGGGTGGAAGTTTTGGTGGAAGAAGCTCTGGTAGTCCTTATGGTGGTTGTTATGGATCTGGTCGTGGAAATGGTGGATATGGTAGCAGAAGGTTTTAAAAAACAATAGAAAAGGGCTACAGTTCTTATAAGGACAGAGAGTGAGTTGTCAGGAAAGCTGCAGGTTACTTTGAGACAGTCGTCCCAAATGTATTAGAGGAACTGTAAAAATCTGCCACAGAAGTAATGATGATCCATAGTCAGAAAAGTTACTGCAGGGAACCCTTCTGGTTCAGAACTGTCATAGCCACAGTTTGCAAAAAGTGCAGCTATTGATTAATGCAATGTAGTGTCAGTTAGATGTACATTCCTGAGGTCTTTTGTCTATTGTAGCTTTGTCTTTTTCTTTCTTTTCATTACATCAGGTAGACTGCCCTGTGAATTGTGGTAGTGGTACTAGGAATAAAAAAATTAAGGAATTTTTAACCTTAAAAAAAAAAAAGTTAATATTGACTGAAATACAAAATGTCACAAATTTAATTATAGCAGTAGATTATTTTAAACAGTATGAGTGCAAAGTACTCTGTGAGATCTCAAAACTGCATTACTGGCAGCTAAAGCTACATGCATCATATCAACATGTGTATTAATTTTAGCAGATTCTTTATTTGAAGACTGAGGGATTACGTTATGAACATGTTTCCACACTATTTTATATAAATATTCCTAAATTCATAGTTTATGCTTGTCTTGTGAATGAAAATCGGAAAAAAAAAAACCTTTACTAAAGATGATGGAAGAATTTTAAATGTGATTAACAATGTAATTCATATTTAGCACAACTTACAGTATTGGTATTTTCCACATCCACAAAGACTAGCATATTGTCTCCTTTGCCTTCTTCATCTTCAAGTGAATTACTTCTGCAAACAGTGGCCCTGACATTCAAAGACCGGCTAGTACAAATAACTGCAGTGTGTCTTAGTATTCTGTGTCTAAAGAAGTAAAAAAAACAAGATGAAATTTTAAGAGCTTCTATTTGTAATTCCAACTAAAGATTTTATGGAACTAGTACTCTCAGGAACATTTATACTCTAGAAAACTGAACAATAAAAATTATGCTATTAGTCTAACTGGTCAATTCTTTACTCTTGATATGGAAAGAAATTATTAGTCTCCTTGACAACAGGCTTTCACCTGCTCATCAAACTCATCTGTATGATGCCTGGAAATAATCCCCACATACTATGTTATAATCTCCTGACTGTGCTATGTCCCAAAGCCTTGAGTTTGGAAAAACAGCTGGATTAGGGGCAGTGTGGCTGGCCAGAGGCAGGATCTGTTAGGAGATGGGAGACTGGGGCAAAGCTCAGGAAGGGTCTCTCCCTCCCTGCTCTTTGTTCTGTGTCCTGAACACCATAGGCCAAGCAGCTTTCCACTGCTTAGACCTTTCTGTCACAGTTGCTAGGTTTAAGCCTGCAGAGCATGGGCTGGAACCTCTGAGAGATGAACCAAAATAAATGTCTGCTCCTTTAAATTGAGGGTATCAGGTACTACACTCCAGTGATGAGAAAGGGACTGAGACACTGTGGTTCAGAACTTACTGAATAACTACCAAAGCAAAGTTCTTCACCATCCCGCTTTACATTTCAAAGGATTATTCCCCTTTCATTATTTCATGAAAAGTTTATACTCTGCTGAATTATCACTTTACAGTCTCTAACATATAAATCTTTGCTCATGCAAAGATGCTCATGCCTGCAATGCCCAAATCCTACATAAATTGACATTGAAATCTTGGTCTTCTTTTATTTTTCATTAAGTTTATTGATACAACTGAGATATACATAATGATGACATTCATCATAGGAAATTTGTACCTGTACGTGACACACCTTGATTTCTTTTTTTGCATTCTCCTCCCCTCCCTCCAACCCCTCTTCCCCTCCTTGTTTACAAAGCTTTGTTTCCATTTCATCTTCCTTTTTTTTTTTTTTTTGCAGAATCCAGGACTGAACTCAGGCCCTTGCACTTGCCAGAGAAGCGCTTATCATTTCATCTTTCTTTGTAAACTAATTTCACCATGAATGCACCCACAAAGCTTTTCTTGACTACTGTGGCTGAAGTACTCCATCATCCTAAGGACAATGAGCAATTAAGACCAAGAAGGTACTCAAACCTAAATACTGCTGCATTTTTCACCTCAAAGTAAGGTTGTTGTTTTTTTTTTTTTTTTTTTTTTTTTGCAGAACCAGCGATTGATTGAACTCTAGCCCTTGTGCTTGTCAGGGAAGCACTTATTCCACTGAGCCATCTCCCCAGCCCATACAGTAAGTTTTATAAGATACTTAGATATTCTCTTGAACAAAATAAATACATCACCTAAATTCATTAAATTGCCTTAATATCCAAGTTTGGAAATCTTTACTGTCTTTGGAAGTTAACTGCATCACCAATACACTCCACACAAAGCCTTCATTCACCACCTTGGTTATTGTGCTCCCTATTATTTTAAAGAAAATTAACATTTACTGGGATCCAAAAAGTATCTAATACTTAAAAATACTAGGGGTCAGGGAGATGGCTCAGTGGAATAAGGCTTCCCTGGAAAGCACAAGGGCCTGAGTTCAATCCCCGGTTCCACAAACAAACAAATAAACAAAAAAAATATATATATATATTCCAATTTTTGTTCTCACAGGAAGTTTCACAAGATACTTAGATATTCCACTGAATAATGCAGTACCGTTCTACATAATTCTATAAAAATACCACCACCAGAAATAAAAAAATTCCTCTGCGCAATACATAGGTCTTATTCTGATAAGCCAGTTCTGATTCTTTTCAATGACCATCTGTTAATAATATTAATTATGTGTTCTAAAGATATTGTACATAGATGGAGTAGGTCAGGGTAGCTAAGAAGAGAAAAAAAATTTATATATTTTATTATTATTATTAATATATATATATATTTTTTGTCTTTTTTGAGACAGGGTCTCACTATGCAGTTCAGGTTGGCCTTAAGCTCATTTTGTAGCTGGTCTCGAAATCATAGCAATCCTCCTGCCTCAGTCTCCTGAGTGCTGGGATTACAGGCATGCACCACCATGCTTGGCTCAAGAAAAAATGATTTTCTTACTAAACATAACTGTAAGCAGGCTGGTTCACACATAAATGACAGCCTATTTTATCAATAACTTATATAACAACTTTTACTACATAGTACTTTCATATCAAAGAATAATGAAGTTTACAAATGAAGCAACTAAAAAATTTAGTGCAATTAAATTTTACCTGCTCCAACTTTAGTGCATATTTAGGAAAAGTTTAGATATATACACTACATAATTTAGGACAGGAAATTTCTTGATGAACAATGAATACTTACAAATATCAAAATGTTTATTTAAATATATGTATGCATATTAAAGCACAGAGCTTAAATAAAGAAATTTATAATACTCACCGTATTTTAGGCTGCTGTTTAACACTTTCATAGTAAAATAAAAAGTTAATTTCATGGACACCTTCTTCGTCCGGTCCACGTAGCCACATTGGGAGCTGGACTGATGCTCCAGGCAGAAGAACAGCGTCAGGAAGGGGAACAGGAATCACCTCCGGCTGACTTCCTATGCCAATGCCAAAGTCTACAGAAGAAGCTGATGATGTGAGTGCTGTACACACAGAGGTAGAGTCTGTCACAACTGTCTTGTAAGCACTGCAGTGTTCAGAGGCCGAGGGGCTCAGTGGTGTTAGAACAGCAGTATTACCACCAAAAGTAAAGAATTCAGGACGTTTAGAGACAACCTTCAATCCAGTAAGAGGACATTTGCTGACATTGGCAAATTCTACATATGCTTTTTGGATTTCTCCACAGAGGAGGCCTGTAGGAAAATGTATAAAGAACACCTGCATTGGAGGGAAAAAATATTATTATATTATCTGTCAAAAAATTCTGCACCACTAGTGAATAACACTTTAAGATGTATTTCTTTACTAAAGATATGTATTTCATTATTTCTCTTTGATGTAAGTAAATAGTAAAGAACTATTTTAGAAAAACGAGAAAGAGATCAATGTCACTACACTACTCAGATTCTGAGTTATGAATTAAAGGTATATTAGTAGCAACAAGAGGGTTAGCATGTTAAAACATTCACAAGTTTGTAGGTTATAACCAAGAAAAGTTACATGTAATTTAACATGGCTATATGAATGATCAGTTTCATAATCTTTGTCATTATCAATGTAAAACATAGCTCAAGTATTTATACACATCATTAAAATGAAAAGATATCCCATGGGTACTAAACAAGGAGATCACAGAGATCTATGATTCCATATTCACAATTTTAAAGACCAAATGACTTCAACATCATTCTTGCGAGGGTAAAACCCGACCTAAGTAATGGGAGGGCTTTTATCTGCAGATTAACAAGTAATTGCATTTACACTACTTGAAAACACTCTTAGAATCTTACTCTGAAGAAACCAAAAGCAGAACCTGAATACTTATGAATGCATCTTAATGCATGAAGAGATAAAATTAAATTATTGGAAAATTCATCTGTGTAAGATTCATAAAGAAGGTCTGTGGTCCTAAAGCCATACCTTCAAAAAAAAAAAAAGATAAACAGATAAAATGCATACTCATATGTTTAAATTAAAACTAAAATTAAAGTAAAATTAGGTCATGGAGCTACTGATTTTGTATTCATTTTACAAGCTTATTCATTCAACCAAACACCAACTGTTATTATGTAGAATAAGTGGCCCTCTGCTGTGAAATATTATCTTGAAAAAGAATTAGAGGGGCTGGGGAAGATAGCTCATTAGAATAAGCGCTTGTCTGGCAAGTACAAGGGCCTGAGTTCAATCCCCAGTTCTGCCAAAATTAAAAAAAATAAAAAAAAAAGGAATTAGATACAGAGCAATGACTGTTTTTTGGCGGAACTGGGGATTGAACTCAGGCCCTTGAGCTTGCCAGGGAAGCGCTTATTCCACTGAGCCATCTACCCAGGCCCAATGATTGGTTTTTAAAGCTATGATTATGAAAGAAACAAAGATAAATCAGAGTAAGTAGTACACAAATAAGGTGAAGGTAGATTTAAAGGCTGTTGAGTTCAGTAGTTTAAAATCAAAGCCATCATTTATTGCTATTTTCCAGAGGCAGATAAAGAGGGATGAGGATTAAATAACCTAAAGGCAAGCCTCTATCCACAATACTGTTATCTAAGATACAGTACTTTTAAAAACCAGTTACACATCTAACAATCTTAATAACTGAAGAACAACAAATGGTGTGACTAAATGAAAATAATAAACCAGCAGGTTTTTAAATTTTTTTTTTGTCTTTTTGAGACAGGGTCTCACTATGCAGTTCAGGCTGGCCTTAAGCTCACTTTGTAGCTCAGGCTGGTCTCGAACTCACAACAATCCTCCTGCCTCAGCCTCCTGAGTGCTGGGATTACAGGCCTGTGCCACCATGCCTGGCTAAATGTTTGTTTTTGATATCCTTTTCTAATTTACTTGAAAACTTCAACCACAGTGATAAGGACACTCCCTTTTAAGCACTGTCACAAGTTCATATGTGTATTGCCAAAAAAATTAACTATCTCTAAGCTTGTAAGAGTGACTAGTCCTAAATCTTAAATCTAATTCATTTCATATTCAGCCATTTTAGTCTTAACTACTTCGAATTATAACTGAGGGAACTTGGACAGCTTGGACAAAATTTCATGAAAAAGGAGAAAAATTAAACATTTTAAGAGGTGCTTAACTTAAAAAAAAAAAAGGTGAAACATATGGTACTGACACAGAAATGACAAATTATCGAATACATTAAGTAGAATAAAAAAAAAAAAAAAAACAAAACAGACCTGGGTACTTTTAAGACACTAGCAAAAAATATAGGAAACAGAAGGACAGCATAGTGAGCTGCCTGTTCCCTGCTAAAAGGATAGGGCTGAAAACAGTCTGAGCCCCTGCTTGTGGTGACAGTGACCTATAGGGATGATGAGCACCAGAGCTGCAGCCCAAAGCCCACTTATTTATTGCAAAATGGCAACACTGCAAGTAAACCTGAGTACTGAGGATGTAGTTCAGAAAACTAATGCATACCCAGGAGTGGTGGTGCACACCTGTAATCCCAGTGCTTGGGAGGCTGAGGGAGGAAGATTGCCTTAAGTTTGACACAAGCCTGGGATACACAGTGAGTTCAAGGTGAACCTGGGCTATGTAGTGAGACCATCTTCAAAACAAAAGACAAAAAGTAAAAATAATGCCATAGGTTCATCACCACTGCCCTGTATCTTCTTGACATTCAGAAAAGTACATTCCTTCAATTGAAAACACAAAGACAAAAAAAATGGGTGTAGTGTGGTTCTGTACTACAACCCTTGTTCATCACAAGTTAGGCTATAGGTTGATTAACAGTACTAAGAAACTAAAAATGTACAACTTCTGACTATGGATGACAGTAAAAAATAAAATGTAGAAAGTAACAATCATCAGACATGACTTCATAAAAAGTAACCTTAACAGGATAAAAGATAACATAACAAAGGTAACACATATAGAAAATATTTATCAACCAAAAATTAGCACTGAGGTTTCCCCAGAAGAACTCCCTTTAAGTGAAATCTGCTAATCAGATATCACTTTCAAAAGTATCACGTGTGATTCTGGCATATCAAAAGCGCTTCTTTCTACAGGATTAGAATAGAAATGTTTCGAACTAAATTCTCTGGAGCTGAGTCATTTTCCTATGCTGAGATTAACAGTTTTGTCATACTTCAGTTTCTGTAAGATACTCCAATGTTTGTCAATGGAAATATTTGGTGTTTTGCAGTTATACTATTTAACATCTTCCCTTTCATTTTTTTTATTTGAGGTTTCTTTTTTTTTTATTTTATTTGCATTTATTTTGTGTTTAATTTATTCCCGTGCCATAAGTTTTTGTTTCTTCAGTTTCTTCTGGGATATCTTTTTCTTCTGTGTAACCTCCTCCTCTGGTTTGGGAACAATTTGTTCCTTTTCAGTGAGGATCATCTCAATATGGCAGGGGGAGCTCATGTATGGATTAATCCGGCCATGAGCTCTGTAAGTGCGGCGGCGCATCTTGGGTGCTTTGTTCACCTGGATATGTTCAATAACCAGAGAATCTACGTCTAAACCCTTAAGCTCAGCATTACTCTCTGCATTCTTAAGCATGTGTAACAAAAATTCAGCACTCTTTTTGGGCCACCGACCCTGTGTCCAGCCCCACGTTTGGCCTGGGCACACCTACCAACTCCACCATTGTAACGCCGGAATGGTACACATTGCTTCTTTAATGTGACATCCTTCAGATACTTGGTGGCCTTTCGGATATGCATACCCTTGATGGCCTGGGCAGTTTCACGCGTGTTCTTAAAGTGAACACGAAGATTTGAGCCTCTTGATTTGCATGATTTTGTGGGGTTTTCTGGGTCAAGCGAGTACCGAACCATTTTCACAGGTCACCTAAGGCCGCTCACAGGAAGAGGAAGCTGAATACATATTTTCATAGAGGGCATTTATTTTCCTTTGGTTTGCTCAACAATAACGTTTTGTATGCCAACTTATTTAGAAAAAATAGACCTTTG